>JAHWFO010079969.1:1130507-1147661 GCA_023313115.1 Rhysida immarginata | reverse complement strand
TTGCTCCAGTTTAATTTCTTTATATCCTAACAGTTTATCAATTGTTGGAATTGCAGAATACACAGACACAAACGATCATGTACATCCATCGCCACCCAAGAAGAGAATTTTGGAATTGTGGAATTTTTAGATAAACAAATGAATTTTTAATGGTCAGGTCACACAAAATAGAAGAACTACAGCCATAGCCAGGGCTGAAAATACGTCAGATCAAACTATTGTTTCATTTTCATTCTATTTCCTCCCAATTTCGTAGCCATACACATTATTCCACACATTTTCTCCCGCACTAAGGGTAAACTCGCTCATCTATACACGAACCGGGGAGAACTGTTACAGGGCCATCCATTAGGAACATTTTAAAAGTTTTTTTTTCGGTTTTTCTATATGAATTTTTACTGTTTTAATGTGTTAATTTTTACTATATATTCCCATTCAGATATTGCAAACTTTCATCAAAAAAGAGCCCGAGCAACGCCGGGTATATCAGCTAGTCATAGATAAAATAAAGTTTTCACATCGCGAATTTCAAAATGATATCTATGGGAAATATGAGGATAGTTCGGCTTTAGAATCACTGTATAAAAGTGAATCGGTAGCGCGGAAAAAAGGAAATTAATGTTGGGGTCATTCGCTTGCCTGATGAAGAGGTGGGGTGGGGGGGGGGGCTTCGAAACTGAAAAGTAAAATTATATTTTGGTGAAAGTGTGTGCTTTAAAAGTTTTTATTATATATTTTATTCTATTTAGAATAATTCATTTCCCTTCGTTTTTCTTATTCAATTCAGAAACGTGTCTACTTCCACAAATGTAATTTTGAGTGTATGAGGTACTTCGCTTTTTGTTGTTTTTTTTTAATCGAGAGCCAACATCGTGCGTTGACAACGAATCCGTTTCCATCTTCTTCCACGTTACCATCATGGACATAGAAGCAAAAGTCTTGTTTTGTTTACATCGAACAGTTTTTCTAAGTATACATGTATTAGAAATCCATTTCAAAGTTTGAAAACTTGGAATTTTTGTTAATTTGGAGTAATGTTCGTATTGGCGCATGAAGACGAATGGGCGGAGCTTAGTGAAATCAGTCAATTGGACCAATTTCACTAAGCTCCGCCCATTCCAAAATGGCGTCTGCATCTGGGATCAGGTTTTCGACGAGCTAAAGCGTTAATATGAATGTAGCTAATAATTTACAGGAACTCCAGGCTTTATCTAATAACCATGCTCAGAAGGCGAACTGTTCTGTTGACACCTCTTTTTCAATCGACTCCTCCTTCGATTCTCTAGTTCCTATTATGTAAGAAGCGGGTGACGTTACGCCCATAGATTTAGAAAGGAAATATCTTGTCCGAAATCTTTTGTTTTTTGTCTGTTACAAGTAAATCTGAAAGTGCCGTGTTACGGAATAATTATTTTAGTCTAAAAGAAATACTTTTCAATCAAATTTCTTTATTTCTATCTTTTAAAGTTGTTTAATCTTTGATCAGATCTGGGATGATGGTTTGGCTGGGACAGCTCAAGCCTGGGCAAATACTGGCACTGGCGGTCATGACACCAATGAAAACAGAATGACAGGTAATTTATATCTGAATTCAAACAAAATAATTTGAAAAACAAGGTTCGACAATTAATAAACGAGACTGATGGTACTTTGAACGTGCGACCACGACGATGTCATATTTCTTAACATGAGCAAAAAGGAAATAAAATGGAAGCTTGCACGGAATTCATCGCTGTCGCAGATGCCAACCCGAACTTCCTGAATTGAATTGTGACAAGGGACGTAACCTGATGCTATCAATTTGATCCAAAACAAAACCACAAAGCATGGAATGGCGCTCCCCAACATCCCCGCGAAAATAGAAATTCCAGTTTGAAAGGTCAAGGATAAAAGTAATGCTCATCACTTTCTTTGACAGCACTGGCAATATCCATAAGGAGTTTGTCCCGCCTGGACAAACAGTCAACAAGGAATGCTTTAGGGAGATTTTAATTAGTACTGATTAAGAGAATCCATCGAGTGCGGCCACAATTTCCTGAAAAATGGATTTGTTGCTTACTTTTCAAATCCGCTTATCCGTTAGGGACGCGGGGGCAGCAGCCCTATGGAAAACCTTCAGCGATCGCGATCTTCCGCTATCAGGCGCATGTCCTCCCCGGTAATATCCAAGCGACTCGAACCCAGATTCTCCATGCAGTCTAGCCACCTGGTTCTAGGCCGACCCCTTGGTCTCTTACCCACCGGCTTGGAAAATAACAACTGCCTAGGAATACCAGTTTGCGGCATCCGTATCAAATTTGCATATCCGTATCAATTTGTTGCATATTGCACGATAATGCCAGATCGCATAGCGGTACTTGCAAAGGAGTTTTTAGCTAGTAACGGAATTATGGAGCTTAATCACCCTCCCTATTCCCCAGCTTTGTCTCCACCAGATTTTTCCTCTTCCCAAAGGTGAAAACATGTCTGAAAGACACAGATTTGAGAATATAGAGGACACCAAAAAGAACGTTACAGCAGAACTTGGAAGGGTTAAGACAGAGGACTTTTAAAGTATGTTTCCAAACGGATGTTTGTATGAACTCTGCAATAAGTGTGTACCTCAGAAGGTAATGACTTTGAAAAATATTAAACAATTTTACCAGAAATATGCCTTGTATTTGTTAAATTGCTCCAGTCTCGTTTATTAACTGTCTCACCTTGTAATTAAGTCTTTCTATGCGTTAAGTCCTAATGTATTATAAATATAATAACGAAACTTGAAACAGTAATGTAGATGTAGTAATTTTAGGAGCATTTTAGATATACTTAAGACCTGAGTAGGCTTCTTTTTCAAAGGAAGTTCTGAATAACTCATAAATTGATTGTTAAAAGAAATGATTTCCAAATTTGGCTTTTTTTTTATTATCATTTCAAAACATTGTGAAATATATTTAACACACATGCCGTCAGAAGTAATGCAACCTTTCGAATCAAGGAAGCCACGCCAAACTGCTCTCACGGAATACAAATTGTATATACGAATATACAAATGACTAAAAGTGGATGACTTCCAGGGGGTCAACGGGTAAGGAAACCAAAGGGAACATCGGCGCATTGCACGAGCAGCAAGTCGGGTGTTACTACGGCGCATTACACGTTCTTTGTCGGATATTCTGAGGAACGTGCAGATATCTTTGCATAGACCTGCATCCAGTAGTACTATTCTTTGTCGTATCCATGCAACTGGGCTTTGTGCTTAACGTCCAAGGCATGTGCATCGCTCATTGCAGAAACGCGCCACAGTAGAATTCACTAATTCCAAGCCAGACGCCATGGAGAAGCTGAATGGACATGTGTAGTCTTCAATGACGAATGCTCGTGTAAACGTCGCATGAAGGAATGATGATAATCACCTCTCTGCCTATCGTTGACCGGTTATAATGCCCATTAAGTACATTATAGAGCAATCCGAAAGTCGCCCTCTGCATCGGGTGAACAGATGTTGAGGTATGGATGTGGGCTACAGAGGGTATTGACGTTAACTGCCAGGATGCCATGCCATGAGTACAATGTATGCGAGGGCAAACAAATCAAATCAGTAAATTTATGTGATATATATATTTCCTTCCTATGCATATCTTGGGGATATGTACGATTTTTCTGGGGATTGTAATATTTCGAGGGTGTAAATTTTATAGTGGTTTGGTAAAATTAAATTAAAATAAAATTGCAATTTAAAAAAAAAATGCGAAAGAAATTGAGGGAGTATAAAAAAGTAAGAATCTCTAATTCACAAAGATTAATTGAGAAAAGAAATACCGGGTTAGTTTTCAAAACGAAACCTCTATTTCAAAGACACAAAGAAAAGCTTAAAAATAAAACTACTGATATACAGGGTGATTCAGAATTTATTGTACAAACTGCTAGGGGAGATAGTATGGGTGATTCTAAGCAAAAGAGTTCATATGAACATGGGTCCGAATTTGAATGATAACTGAGATACAGTTTATGAAAGTAATGCGCATAATTTTATTGTGACGCGACTATCCATCGCAGCGCGCTCGGACTGGTCGAATGATGTGGTGGGGGGTCTGCCCTTCCAAACGCGCCCGGTCTCAGTGCTCTGAGCAGTAGGAGCGGTAGGACGTGTCTTCGTACGAAGTCTGTTTTTCGATTGTCACAGTACGATGGAGCGTTCGCTGGAACAGCGGTACGCGATCAAGTTTTGGGTGCGGCTTGGGAAGAATGCAACAGAAACTGACATCAAAGACGTCTTCAAGCTCCACCACGACAATACCCCCAGCCACACGGCCTTCGTCGTCACCAACTTCCTGACCCGGAGCAAGACCTCCGTTGTGCCCCAGCCTCCTTAAAGCCCTGACTTGGCTCTGTGTGACTTTTTTTTGTTCCCTCGACTGAAGAGAGAGAGAGCTGAAGGGAAAGCACTGGGAGTCGGTGGAGAACATCAAAGCTCATGTTACAAGGTTCCTGAAGAACATTCCAGTCGAGGAATTCCAGGGCGCCTTCCAGGCGTGGCAGAATCGTCTCCGCAAGTGTATTGATGCAGGAGGAAACTATTTTGAAGAATTTTAACCATTTGTACCAAGCGGATCAATAAACCTATTTTTCCCAGAAAATGCGCATTACTTTCATAACGCACCCTGTATGAACAGAAATAAAAATGCCGCCACCAAAATCAACAAGTTAATAACTCAGAGTTTATAACACCTAGGATAATGAAATTTTGGGAAATAATAGGGTGCATAAAACTGTGACGACCCATCCCCCTCTAATGAACATTTACGATCCATTTTTAGAATCTATTCCAAAAAAAACAGACATTAGCTTAGCCCTCTTCATTCAACATAATAAATCTAAATTTGATCAATATCACCACTCAGAAGAAACAACTTTAATTGCCAGACGTTTTCTAAATTCATTATTATAAATTCAGACATTTAACCGGAGAACCAAACATGGAAACTCCATGCGAGATTTCCTGTCTTCGAATGAAGATATTTCATCCCTGGATTTAGTTGACAGCGGTGTTCTTTTAACAGTGAGCTCTGTCAAGTGGAGACCCCCTCCCCCTATCATTTCTCCAGCTTGGACTGTGAGCCCTGTGCTGTCAATGAATTAATCACCTTTTCCAATGATGATAGCCAATGAATGTCAGTTGGCATCAGTTTACCAGTTTTTTGAAGAACTAGGAGAGCAGTTGGATCTAGAGTTGTAAAGCTACGGCCACACAGAGCGCGACGGATGGGACGGACGCGATGAGCATATCACCATTACTTTTCTACTACGAATGCCCGTCCACGACGGACGTTTTGGACGTCCCAAAAATATTTGCGCAAACAAAACCATCTTCGACGCGACCAAAACGTCCAGAACGTCGCGTCCGTAGTGTCGCAGCTGTGTGTGGCCACTTACGAGGGCGACCTGAAAAGTTTCCGGAATCGGCAAGAGATGGCGCAAGAAGGTTGAAGTGGATTTATTGTGCGGGAAGGGCAACCGTTTGCACAGCAACTGTCAAAATTTCAGACGTCGACTGTCAATAGTTGTTGTTTAAGAGTGTGTTTTGTTCGCAAAAATGGGTAAAATCGAATTTCGTGCAGTGATAAAACACTTCTGGATGGCTGGGAAAAAGGCCACGGAAATTCGAAATATTTTGCTAGAGGTTCATGGCGGATCTACTCCATCATTTTCAACCATCAGCTTCTGGGTGAGCGAGTTCAAACATGGCCGCACAAGCACAAGTGACGAATCACGCAGTGGACGCCCAAAAACCGCTACCACCGATGAAATGGTCGACAAGATTCATGATATCGTGTTAGCCGATCGCAGATTGAAGCTGAAAGAGATAGCAGAGACAACAGGCATCTCAGAAGAACATGTTGGCCATACCATACACGAAATTTTGGGAATGAAAAAGCTTTCCGCGCGATGGGTACCGCGTTTGCTCTCACCGGAGCAAAAACGAAAACGGGTGACCATTTCGGAGTAGTGTCTGGCCAGGATTCAACGCAATCCAAGGGATTTCTTCATGCGTTTCGAAACCGTGGATGAGACTTGGATCCACCACTACACACCGGAGATCAAGGAACAGTCGAAGCAGTAGACTTTTCCGGGCGAATCAGCTCCGAAGAAAGCAAAGACCGTTCCATCGGCCGGAAAGGTCATGGCGACCATTTTTTGGAATTCCCAAGGTGTGATACTCATCGACTATCTGCAGGAGGGAAGGACGGTCACGGGGCAATACTACAGCGATTTATTGACCTGATTCGATGCAGTATTGAAGGAGAAACGGCCTCGTTTGCAGCGGAAAAAAGTTCTTTTTCATCATGACAATGCACCAGCTCATTCAACCCACATCGTCGTGTCCAAATTGAATGAGTTGCGCTACGAATTAGTCTCTCATCCTCCATATTCACCGGACTTAGCCCCCCGTAACTTTTTCCTATTCCCAAACCTGAAAAAATCGCTGGCAGGAAAGAGATTTGCCTCAAATGAAGAGGCCATCGCCGCTACAGATGGCTATTTTGCAGACCTCGAAACATCCTACTTTTCCGACGGCTTGAAGAGACTAGAGCACCGTTTGAAAAAGTGTATTGATCTTCGAGGAGACTACATCGAAAACTAAAAATAAAAAAACACACCAATACCGTGTTTTTCTTGTCGATTCCGGAAACATTTCAGGTCGCCCTCGTACAATGTAAATAGAGGCGCAAATAATTTTGGACGCGTAGCGGCCGTCCCGTTCATTGCGTCCGTCGCGGTTTGTATGGACGCATCTTAATTTTTTGCTTTCGGTGATTTCAATCATGTGACTATGCTACGATTATGGCGTTTCTGAGCAAATAAATACAAAAGAATAAAAAATAATGGCTTTACATAGACAGCAAACTATCTAGTTTCATCGTTTATTCCTGTATTTTTTAAAATATACTTCAGGAACAAAAATCAAAGCAGGTTATCCCTTTATCTTAATATTTGGCATTGTAAAGCCTCAGTCCATATCGTTCCAAAATACAGTACTATGAAAGAAAAAAAAAACATTTGGCATAATTATAATTGTAGTAAACATTGTTTCTTTACGTAAATCTTCAAATAAGCAATGAAATAAACAGACTTGGATACAAATCGGAGCGAAAATAGCACCCGTCGCGTCCGTCGCATAGCGCGCTGTGTGGCCTTACCTTAAAGCAGGAGTCGAAGGCGGAAGTGGGAGTTGTTGAATATCAGATGGAGAGAGCGAGACCAGGAGAATGGAGAGAAATGAAGGTAAATAATATGAAGAAGTCGAGATAGTGTGGAGTCTTTCCACTTAAATCCTAGAATTTATTTATCAGTATTAGAAATGACCTGAAATAAAATGCTATTATTATAAGTATTATTTTTACTTATTTGGAGTCAAAACAGTTTAATCAACTAATCGCGGAGGCCATCTTTGAAGACCACTACGAGTCCCCGGCGCTGGAGCAACAGGAAGACGGGTAATGGCGTGATCACTCGTTTTACCTAAGCACCTTTAATCTCTTGGTCATCAACTATAGCAATTATTAAGTCTTTACATTATAATGATTTAATCAGTCAATATTAAATTAACTGGACATATCCAATATGAAAATGTCTTACTTTGGTTTAATAATCAGTTAAAGTTAGAAAAGAAACTAGAATTCAATTAACTCACGTTATTGTAACTAATTGAAGTATTCAACTTGTGTGTTATTATCTAAAGTAATAGAAATATTCTTTCAATTAGCCGGCTCGGTGTCCGAGAGGGTTAAGGCACAGGTCTTTCCGCTTTCGACACCGTGAGTCGCGGGTTCGAATCCCGCCGAGGGCATGGATGTTTGTGTTTGTCCCGTTCATAATCGTTCTTTTATCAATGGTCTAGTACAATGGACCAGAGGTCACAGTGCTTGGTTCTTTGACAACCACCCCTTTAAAATTCATTACTCATTCTTTCAATTATCATTGATTTCTTGAATCTTATTAAGCAATTAATTTAATTTATTTTTCACCCTGTGTAGTGAATAAAATGTTTATTTTTCTTAAACATAAGGTGTTCTTCTCCATTCCTCCTACCCAATAGTCAAATAAACTAAAATAATTAACGATACGATTAATGGACATGGTGTGGGTAACCCTTAATATAAAAGCCTTGGCGTAATCCGATATTAGCTAAGCCACATCTGCCAATACTATCGAGGCAAGAATCCTAAGTAAGGTGGACCGGGATTATGATGTATCCAAATTCTCCTATACCCCCTCCCCGGGTCGCATTCAACATCGTAATCCGTGCTCACATGCGAGTACTAATTAGCATGTGTTACGATGTTGACTGCGTAACTCGGATACTACTCGTTGGAATTCGACCAAATTTTAACGGTGTACATAGTTTTATGCACCCTATTATTTCTCCAAATTTCATTATCCTAGGTTTTATATAACCTGAGTTATTAACTTGTTGATTTTGGTGGCGGCATTATTATTTCTGTTCATATCTGTTATCATTCAAATTCGGACCCATGTTCATATGAACTTTTTGGCTTAGAATAACCCATACTACCTCTCCTAGAGGTTTGTACAGTGAATTCTGAATCACCCTGTATAGTAAGTATATAAGTGAACAGAGAAAGAACATAGCACGTATAAAACTTAACACACCCGACACAAAGCAAATAGTTATTTAATCTATATCCTCTGAGGGGAAAAATTGATAAAATGCGAATGCTTATCATTGTTTTTGTCTTTTCAGATAAATATTCTAATGTAGGACAAAATATTATTAATGCTGTCTTCGAAACATCCCAACCAAAGCCTGACTGGGCTGCAGGTGTTCAAATGTTGTTCGACGAAGTGAAAGATTTCGATCCACAATACATCGAACAATATCGATTTCAAGCAAAATATGGCCACTTCTCCCAGGTGAAAACTCTTTGTATTGACAATATTACTTCTTTATCTTTTAGATCAAGGTAAACGGTGATCAAAAAGTAGTTTGTGGAATTTTTAGAATGACATTATCCTCTCGGAATCACAGACACAGGAATGCGCCAAAATTCATTATTGCTATTGACAAGTCTGATGAAATGTAGGTGGCGCCATACTCACCAATATGGAGCAATTGTAGTGTATAAGCACGATGCTGCTGGCTTCTTTGCATGTGCTTGGTTCGAACAAAATGTTTTTAAAGGTATCGTTGGCCAACATACACTGGCGGAAAAAAAAAATATCAACACCACGAAGGACTTGTGCTAGATGAATGAAATTTGGACAGTATATTCAGCTATGGTATTTATTCAATTGATTCAAGTTTCAAGGTTACAATTTATAGGGGGCGCCACCAGCGCCACCCTGTACATGGTGAAAAGCACGGACTTTAGTACCCGCTGTAGTCGCCGCGCTGGTCTATGTAGGCCTGCACACGTGCATGCATACGGTCGTAGAGATGCCGAATGTATGGCATTCCATGCCTGTTGTACCTGGATGGTCAGATCAGCGACAGTTGTTGCTGGTTGTGGATGAGCCCTGACTCGGCGTCCGACCATGTCTCAGACGTTCTCGATGGGCGACAGATCTGGTGATCGTGCTGGCCATGGTAGGATGTGGACACCCTGAAGGGCAGGTTGGGTTGCAGCGGCAGTGTGGGGTCGAGCATTATCCTGTTGGAACAGCCCCCCTGGCATACCAGCCATGAATGGCAGCACAATGGATTTCACAATCATCCGAATGTAAACATTTGCCGTCATGGTGACTGGGATAACCACCAGGGTGGTCCTGCTGTCGTAGAAAATTCCTCCCCATACCATAATGCCAGGGGTGGGGCCAGTATGCCGACGACGGATATAGAGCTCGGTAACAGGACTTCCCCACTCCTCCTCCTGACCCTTGTGCGACCATCACTCTGACCCAAACAGAAACGACTTTCATCCGTGAAGACCACAGACCTCCATTCTGCCCTCCAAGTCACTCTGGCTTGACATCACTGAAGACGGTGTTGAGGGGTAAGAGGCAAACATGCCACAGGGTGCCTGGAGTGGAGGTTCCTGGCCAGGAGACGGTTCCGAATTGTGCGTGGAGTGACGTTGGGTGCCACAGCAGTCCAAATGTCCGCTGCAGATGCTGTCCGATTTGCAGTCAACCTTGTCTCCAGTGGCCGGGGGTCGTACAGATCCTGGTCTCCTGGTAATCCTGCCTTCCTTGGACCATTGCTGCCAACAGTTGTACACAGTGGCAACGTCTCGACCCATGCGTTCTACAACAGCACGGAACGAAAGTCCACCCTCTCGAAGGCCCACTACACGTCCTCGTTCGAATTGGGTTAGCTGACCATATTCACGTCGCAGTCGCCTTCGAGGCATGTTTTACGTACTCTATCACACACGTCCACAAGTGTCTGAAATGACACAGACGCGCATCTGATCTCCTTTATATCTGTCATTGGAATGTCTCATTTGCATGTACAGGGTGGCGCCCCCTATAAGTTGTAACCTTGAAACTTGAATAAATACCATAGCTGAATATACTGTCCAAATTTCATTCATCTAACACAAGTCCTTCGTGATGTTGGGATTTTTTTTTCCGCCAGTGTATTTGCTTATATTGGATTAGAAAATGAACAAGTTGAAAGAAAAAATTATTTGATAGAAGTTGAAGCAGATTTAAATGGAAAACGTCGAAAACGAAAACACATTATTGCAAAATATTTGCGTTCTGCTTTCGAACCAACAAACCAAAAAATTTTTAATACTGTAAGATAGTGTTGAGCCGATACCCGATATGTTTCGAGAGTTTCGAATACTTCGGTGTTATCGGCAGTATCGAATAAAAGTTAAGAGCTAGCATCGCGAGTACTCGATATTATAGTCAGTATCGGTCGCTTGGTATTTGTCACGTGTAGATAATTATCAAATGAGTATTGCGCAGTGGAATAGAGTACACATTGACAGTAGGCGTAAAAATATGAATAGCAATGTTTGTTAAATATCAGTAACAACAAAAAGAACAAACTTAACAGGTTTGATTTAAACTCTTGTGTAACACAAACCAAAATGAAAATTAAGCAGTAGATACCTTAATCTATATTATCTAAATTTGTAACAATGATAACTACTATCATTTCAAAACAGTCATATGATTTCGGATACTTAAAACTACCAATAAATCTAATGTCACATTCCATAACTCTGATGATAAAGGCTTAGCAATAGCAAACTATTATCAAGTACAAAACTACCGAATGTTTTGTATACAATATAATGTTTAAGGACAAAAATATCCGTTCAACTTGAACGTAAAACTAACACAATGTGTTCAGTAAACATTTCCTTTCTTTTTAAATACAAAGAGCCAAAGTCCGATTCAAACACTTTTCAAAGTTCAGTTCAATGTCTCGAAATTTAGATTAGTCTCAAAAGAACAGTAAATATAGCAAAAATTGATATTGCTTGGATACGTGAGTAATTAAAGTCCTTATAAGTATAACTGTATAGCCAGAAATACGTTTTTCCAAAAATACATTGATTATGTTAAAATTAGGTATTAGAAGGTTTCACCAAAACCACCACAATTACATAGCATACAATGGTATAACTATATGTATATGAACAGATCAAACATAACACACTCTTAGATGAACACTGATGAACACTGATAAAGATGTGCAGTTTCAACGACATTCACAAACGGCTTTCGAGGCACTGATACACAGAAGCTGGGAAATAAATATCAAAAATGTCGCTCAGGTGCACCGTTGTTGCCACTAAGCTGACTTTACTACACTCGGGAGCTATAACATAAGATACGACTATTAGCTATCATAGCACACGCTATACAACCCACTAATTTTCATCCACACACTTCGGTGCTAGTAATAACAGGCCACACACTAAAAACTCACACATTATCAGGAACACAATTACTTTTCAGAGTGAACGCGAGATATCGATCAAGGTAGGCTTCTATGCGGAAAGGCCACAGCCCTTGCACCTTTGAATGGATTCGTAGCTCGCTGTATCCGAGTTCCGGAAAACGTTTCACCAAATGTAAATTAAGGCCTACTTGAAATTGGGCACTCACCAGTAAAAATGCTCTATATTCCAAGGTCCAGGCCGGTAGACGAGGAGTACTCACGGAAATGACAGGCTTCGGCTCGCTCTCGCTTGGGCTGGCATCTTGCCACGCTGGTAACTTCGTAATGGCGGGGGCTCTCTCGTTCGACGCCCCTGTCGCCTCGCTCTTTGCCGTCGAAGGCCGGGAAGCTAACCGTGTCGGAATCCTTTCTCCGCTGCCATCCCTCCTTCTCCGTATCGTCAGAAGCATTCTGCCAGGCTGAACTGCCTTCTCCCTTCTCCCTCGATCCAGCTCTGCTCACTCCATTAGTACGTCTGCCATGATAGCTGTCTTTCCATCTGCCACGACAAATCTCCCGCGGCTCTCGCTGATTGGCTCTTCCTGCGTGTTTGTCATGTTGACGTCCTCGGTTTTGTTATCCACCTTCCGGTTTCGTTCGATGGAAGATACGAGTTCGGTAATGGACGACGTCATCGGAATTCGCGATGTTATTCGAATTTCGTGACAGTATTGAACCCCCACCATCAAGGAGAAACTCCAGAACAAAAAGATTAATTAAAAAGCACACTCTAATAAACAATGAAAATAATAACAGATGAAGAAAGACAAATCAGAGCAGAGGAACGTTGGTATTGAAAAGTGAATAGTGAGAGAAGAAAGAGAAGCACTTAAGTTGGTTGGTTGGTTTATTAGAAATTTTGGCGTCGACTACTAAGGTCATCTTGCGCCTTTCACACAAGTTATCTGTACGCAGCCCGGGACAAATTCAAACATCCATGCCCACAGCGGGATTCGAACCCACGGCCAGGCGGACTCGAGAACTAGAAAGCCTAGCCCTCTCGGCCACCTGGCCGGCGAAGAGGCACTTAGGCAAAAAAGCGCAGAGAGAGAGAGAGAGAGAGAGAGAGAGAGAGAGAGAGAGAGAGAGACCATATGCAGTGAATGAGCAGATAAAACTATTTCCAGATGCTTGGATAGCACCAGGAAAGTCTTTGGCGTCTAGGCAGTATTAAAACGCTCATTTAATACCCTTTGATAATATTGACAGCTTAGTAAAATTGGGTCTTGGGCAAATTGTGCCCCCTGAATGTATTTTGTGCTCCCTTACACTATTCAGTGGAGCCCCGGGGCCCCCCCCCCCCCATTTATGCAAGGGCCCTGAGCTGGGCCTCTCTCGCTACGCCTCTGAATATTGATAATATTTAGAGTTAATTTAAGAGAATTTTAGTTATGAGAGAATATAATATATGGGATCGTTCACAATGCTTTCGCTTGAGGAAGCGGAGGTGGAGGGAGATTTCGAAACTGACAAGAGTGAACGTTGAACGGTAAACAGAACCTGAATTGCACAGAACATACTTGGAGTAAAATTTAAAAAAATAGGCAGATTTTATGAAATTGCAGTAGGAAATTTGTGTAATCTGAAGTCTCATACAACGAGTTTGAGAGATGTTTGTAAAATATTTTGCAAATTTTCAGCATAAGCCAAACACAAGACAGGCCGCCCCACTTTGGATGTTTTATATCACTCGAATGCAGAAGAAATTCATATCTACGAAGATGCCAAATTGTTTTCAAGCCATGTGCGATAGTAATGCTGTGAAGAGAAACATCAATTTATATGATTATTCTACAAATTTAACTCCTGAACTGTAAGATTTCTACCAAAATGACATTCAAAAAGTACAAGCGGGTTGTGAGATGCTAGCATAACAGACTCAAAAACGAAAAACTGCAAAACTTAGAGAGAAATTAATAATTTGAATCTTGGAAATGCAAGTTGCAAAAAGAATGTTTTCGATCCACGTTTTCGATCCTCATGCTTATTGCCCATTCTTTCTTATATCCAACTAAACAGCACTATTTGTTATTAGTTCTTAATGCGTAGGAGTCATTCACAAAATACAGGGTCAGTTTAAAGTGGTGCACATCAAAGTTTATGGGCCGTAATTCAGTGAACACGCATTGAGTTTCGATTTCCTCCCGGTAGATGGCAGTGCAGATTGTTTCGACTGTATTTCAATCGGTGTCAATGATCTCGTGTTGAGAGACTTCATTTGTGAAGCGTTTGTTGTACAAGGCGGTAGCATGTTGTTTTGCCAGGAGCAGCGAATATTCATACTTTTGAATGAATTTTTCGATCAGCACATTTCCCGAGGATTGTGCCCCCCCCCCTCGCTCGCCAGATTTATCACCCCCTGATTTCTTCCTATGGGGTTATCTGAAAGATGTGGTTTATGTGAAAAGCGCACACACGACTGCTGTGCTGAAAACGAACATCACAACAGCCATTTCTGACATCAATACTGCCATGCTTCGCAGAGTCTCACGAAATCTGGTAAAACGAACACGCTTTTGTCATTTCCAGACGTCATTTCCAAATTTATTGTAACACCTAAAGTTTGTCTGTTAAAAATAAAAGCCAACACTAATACTAATCTGTGATACTTTCATTTAAATTCTCAAACTGGTACTTTTTACGGACAGCTAATGTCAAAAAATTTGTTCAGCTGATTGCAAAACCACCTTCACACAGTCGTTTCATGTCGCACCGTACGTTTCTGCTTTGGTTGTCTTTCCTTTGGAAAGAAAGTCACAAGAATATCGCCATGCCTATCCCAAAACGCCGTTACCATTACAAGACAAATCCATGCCTATCTCAAACCATTGTAACTTACCAGCACTTTTCGCGGTCTTGAATTTTTTCTCACAGGTAATGTGTGTTTTCACACCATGCTTTCTTGTTTCGATTCAGGCTGGTCATGGGAAATCCTACAACACCTTCCTTACACCCCCGACTTAGCACCAAATAACTAATATCTGTTCGATCTGCTAAAGAAGTTCCTTACAGATCAGAGTTTACAGGCCAACCATCAAGTAAAAACAACTGTCCGATGGTGGCTTCGCAATCAGCCGAACGAATTTCTTGAAATGGATATCCAGAAATTGCTGAACAGACCGGGAATATCTCCTTCAGAAAGTTTGATGAACACAAAAAAGAAATAATAAATAAATATACTGGAGCTAATTCTCCAAATATCAGGTAATGATATTATTTGAAAAAAATGGGAGGAAAACTTCTGCATAAACCTCTGCGAAAACACTTGCCTTCTTATAAATACAGGTAAATCAAAAATAATTTACTCAACTTCAAGTGACTAGATTTTTGAATTGAAGTAATGCAGAGTGATTATTAAATTAGTGATAAGTAAACCACCTAAAATTCCTGTATATCACCTAGAATTCCTGTCTTTCGGATTTTTCTTAGAATGGATAGCCCCTTTGCTCTGTGTTGTATTGATTGGGTTATTATTTAACCAATTTGGAGTTAAATTATAACTTCTTGAGATTGGTCTGCTTACCTACAAGTATAATTATCCCGGGCAACGCCGGGTCCTCTGCTAGTTAGTGATAAGTAAACCACGGATAAACTGGTAAAATTTTCTCTCACACAATTTTTTCCAATTCAATTTAATACAGAAATTCTCTATTATCCTAAACCTTTAATTCCAAGTTAATCAAGTGAAGCCTTATGGAACTCAATTTCAATTTTTTTAACGTCAAAATGTCATTTTTTCCACTCTTGATATGTGCATCTTCATTATCCCAAAATTATTCTGAAATTTTACAAAATTTTGATTAACTTCTCTGAAGTCACGTTCAAGCAGTTTCTCGACAGTATCAAAACGAATTTGTGCATACTGAATTGTCGTCCATCATTGCTTTTGATTAGAAAATCCTTGTTCTTTTAAGTGTTCCATATGACTTACTGTATTTACCTGAAGAACTTCGAACCAATAATCACATTTCTTCAATACTAGCTTAGCATGTTCTTCTGTGTACTTTAATATTTATCAGTGTTAAAGTCTTTGTAGTGTTTATTGGTTTAAGTTTAGAATAAGTTTAGAAAATTGATAGTAAAAAAAAAGTGTTAAATATGATTATTTTAGCATGATATCGGATTTTGGAATCTGTTCATCATCGATACAATATGAATATTTCAAGTCTGAATCTTTTTTCCTCATTTGCATTAGATTGTGTGGGCGGACACGGAGGCTGTCGGTTGCGGCTACGTTTCCCAGGCCATGAATGACTTTCCGGACTGGTGTTCTGCAAACATCGTATGTAATTATGGACCTAGGTAAGTTATATATTAATTTAATTTGTTCCTTTTATCATTTAAATCAGACGTGGTTTTTCTTTGATAAATTGGGTTTATCAGTATTATTCTACCCTCCTCCTGCCGGAAAACGTACGGTTTGAAGCAGTATAAATCTAAGCCTCACTTACACAGGTTTTCAGCAGGTGGCTTCTTCTAAATATGGTGTGGTCTTCTGGGAAAACATATGACCCTGATGAGGGTACTAATAAAGGTAATAGGCGAAAATAAATAACTATATTAAAAATTATTGATATGATAATTGAAGAGGACAGTTTTTATTGGCCTTTATAAAGGGTGTTTCTAAAGGTAGTCACCAAACGTTACACAGTTAGGGGACACCAAAATAAACAGTTTTTACTATAGCATGGTGGGTAGGAACTATTGTCGGTACCATTGTCCGGCTATGGGGGAGAAAAGTGACCACACTGTTAAATTATAATAATGGACGAGAACAAGATGTGCATGCGTTAAAAAATTCCTGATAAAAGGGATATTCACACATTAATTGTGTCAACATATAGGTTGGCCCATACATTCTGCCAGTTCGCCTCAGTGGACATAACTACCTTCACTTTATCGTTATGTGCTGCACGAGCTCCTGGAAGATGTACCGCTGGATATTCTGAGAATGTGGTTCCAAAATGATGGGGCGCCAGCACACTTCATCCGTGTTGTGCGTGACCATCTTCATGACAAGCGCGGTAATTGTTGGATCAGTAGAGGTGGACCAGTTGCATGGCCTCCCAGGTCACCGGATCTTACTCTCCTTGTCTTCCTCTTTTGGGGTCGCATGAAGGCACTAGTCTATCCCTCACCTGTCACTATCATTGAAGAGCTGGTTGTCCGCATTGCAGTCGCCAGCGAAGAAATCCGTGAAATGCCAGGAATCTTTGGCAACATACGGGGGTCATGTTACATCATTTCTCACA
>JAHWFO010079969.1:1091069-1130107 GCA_023313115.1 Rhysida immarginata | reverse complement strand
CCCCCCCCCCCCCATGCTATGGTAAAAACTAATGATTTTTCAATGAAAAATGAAAGGAAAAAGTCTGCGACCGTGTGTCTGCGATTGCCCAATTGGTGGAGGCGTCGGGCATATGATACACGAGGTTCCTGGTTCGAATCCGGTTCGCAGAATTTTTCATTTCTTTTTTTCAATGAAAAATCATTACCTGATATTTGGAGGTTCATCTCCAGTATATAATTATTATGTATATGTGTAACGTGACTGATCAGTGGGGTATTGCGGGTTTGAAATGAGGTAGCAAAGTTGGCATTGAAGAAAATGTTTATTTACAAGTTCTGCGATAAATTTCAACCATAAACGGAAAATTACTACAAACTACGCCTCACGTGACCTTTCGCGTCACTTAATGAGAAAGTTAAATAACAATAATATCATAATCATTAAATACAAATCAATTATATCTTCTGATAACATACACAAACTAATGAGGGAGCGTTAACTGAAAAGAGAGGCTCACGGCCCCTGAACTGGCCCCCTAACCAATTATGACGATTAAAAACTATTTTAAGCTTAACCGGTAATATCTCTTGTCGAAAATCCCATCTAGGGCATTATCTTCAGAAATGGCAAATTCGAATTGGAATCGTTCTCTGCTTATGACGAGCAGTGGCTTTTCTGGCCTTTCGAGTTTGCTGACTTGAAAACGAACTCGACGGAGAACCCGTCGTGCAATCCCTTTGGCGGGAGGATTGCTGGAACCCGGTAATCGAATTCGACGTCCCGAACGAGCGACGTAAGAGGTATCTTCGATAATGAAGGATAATATGTTTCACAGCGCGCTACGCTACAAACTCCGGAGCCATGCGCGCGTACGCTGCTAAAGCCTCGTCCAGTTAATTTCTCTGTCAATAACTCCGGAACGCATTGTCCACCGCTGTTGCCCTGGCTGGTCTTATGGCTTCCCACGACCTCTTCCTCGGCACACTCCGAAAGCTGCCTATTTACTACGTCCTCTCGTGCTTCTCTACTGCTCGGACTCGCTGTAGACTCTCCCTCTGGCACGGCGGAGCTTCCCTCCAAAACTGCTGCCTTGGTGAAGCTGGGCAATGGCGAAGCCTTAACAGTTCCTTCAGATGGCGGCCCTGGCTGACCTTCCCCTTGTGGTTTTCGGTAGGGAGATACCTCTCGGTTCCCGCGAAACACGCGGCTGCGGGACCAATGCCCTTCTTTTTTTTAGCACAGTAGTTATAAGTGTTTCCTACCTGCTGTCCGCTTAGAGGTCTCCCTCAACGCCGAATTCCCGGGAAGATCACCAGAATGTCTCCGCCTACAAATTTCGTCCTTTTTCATCGGTGTCACGACTTGGTCTCCTCTTCTCTCTCTCTCTCCCTTTCCAAGTCTCCAATTATTCCTCCATTGCTTTCCTATTGGTCCTTTCCCCGTCTCTCCTCTAACTATCGTTACCTGGCCAATCTCTTTTTTCTTTCCTTCAAATCTTTTCCACCTTTTTCTCCTTACATACGACGCTTTATCTTTCTGTCTTTTTCCCCTTGCATATGACGCTCTATCTTTCGGCCCCTGCTTCTCTTTCGTCGTCTGCTCTATTTCTCTCTCTTCTCTATGTTTTGCTTCTCCTGATCGATCTGGGAATTGGTCGGCCTTTTCTCTTATACCTCCCAAATTTTGTGACAATATGGTAAAAATTGTTTGTTTTGGTGTCCCTTAACTGGTTTGGTAACTACCTTTAGAAATACACTGCATAAATGAAAAAATTATTATCATGCTCTTTTAAACAGATTAGTATACAGGGTGTTGCTAAAGGTATTTTTTTTATTAGAAGTTCAACGTCCTAGAGCTTTGAGGAAAAATTTTTCATGACTAAAGACTATGTGGAGAATTTAATGGTAGCTATCCCACTTTCCAGAAATAGCTGGAAATGGGCGCATCCGGGGTCCGCCCTAAAACTTTAAATGGGAACATGGGTGGAGTAGAGTGTCGTCGGAATAGTCTTGGAAAACGAAACAACATTTGTAAAAAACATTTTTTATAATCAGCTTCTTTTTGGACATAAACAATAAAAACACTTTCAGGTCACTTGTTTGCAATTTGCCCTGTTGACGTTTATTTAAAACATTTTCATGTCACTTGAATATCTCTATTGAACTGTTAACGATTCCTGCGCATTGCTTGTTGCTATCGTGGCAGGTCAATACTGAAATGCCTTTTTCCAACGAAGAAGCATCTGAAATTCTGATAGTGTTAGGAGAATGCCAGCAAAACTATCTTGCTGCGGAGAGCTTGTGCGCTGCACCATATCCTGATCTTACACATCACTTCAGATTGGTTTTTCAACTTCTTGCAGTTCTGTGGCCTTATGTGCAGCCCAACCACAACACGGATGCTGTGATCAGAAGACGGGTGCGCGGTGGGAGAGCTGCTGGTATTCTGAATCCGACCGTCTCGTGATTCATTTTGTCGTAATAAGCCACATGACAATATGGCGAATACTCAACAACAACGGCTTCCACTCTTTCCATGTTCATCTCCACCAGGCGCTTGGAGGGCATGACTGTCAGAGGAGACTGGATTTGTGTCAGAAGTTTAGAAATCAACCACAAAATTTCCATTTTTCGGTGTTGTGGACGGACGAAAGCCGCTTTAAAAACAATGGGAAGGTGAACATCCATAATGTACTTTATTAAGCCGTGAGGTAGACGACCAACATGGGTGGAGTGTGAATACTTTTTGAGGCATTATCGGAAACGTCTGTATTTTCTTGACCTCACCAGTATTCGACATAAACGAGGATAACATGAACGAGGTAGTTTAGGTCGACTTTCTGAAGAACGTGCCATTTGAAGATCAGCCCTTAGCGACGGGAGTTGGCGTGTTGTTTCTTCAGGATGTCTGTCCAGACATTCTCGCGAATTGCATCTTCACCCTGCAATTGCTTGGTTGGGCTGGCCCTTTCGGTCTCCAGATCTCATTTTCCTCGATTTTTTTCCTCTAGGGATGGTTAAAAGAAATCGTGTACCAAGAACAGTCGACAACGAGGGAGGAAATGCAGGAATGAATAAGGATATATACACAAGGCTTAACGTAGGAATAGTCCTCTCGGCCTGTAATGACGTAGAGAGGAAACTGTGCAAATGCCAGCAACAAAAAAAATGGACGGTAATTTGAAAATTTCATGTGATGAAACCTGCACTTTCCCTGAAAGTGTTTATTTATTTCCGGAAGGAACCCGAATGGAAAAAATGTTGTAATTGTTTTTTTTTTGTGTGTGTATCTCTTACGGTTTAGTAGATACGATTTGCATGTGTCCTAATTTACATGTTGACAACATTGTAAGTGCCACCATGAGAAAGAGCACCCTTTATTAGAATTTGCATAACTACATTTGTATTCAAGATCGAAGGAGAATACAGACTTTTGACTTATCTTGTATAAATCGAGCATAAATAAGTTGATTGTTCGTGGGGTTATAGAGGCTCCCTAAAGAACCACGCCAATTTTATAAAAATTATGCCGGCCATTTGGCCGAGAGACCTGGGAGGGCTTAGGTTTTCCAGTTCTCGAGTTTGTCTGGCTCCAGGTTCATATCCTGCTGGAGGCATAGATATTCGCATTTGTTTTAGACTAAGGGATATCAGTAATAAATGTCCTGAACTTGTGAAAAGATAAAGAATAATAATTGGATGTTCTATGAGGATTTTTATACACCCCATACCTCAGATGTTTAAATTATTGATGAAAAATAGGAAAGAAAATTCCACAGCCTGGGATCGAACCAAGAACCTTGGAGCCGAAAGGGCATGTAGATAGCGTAATGCTTCATGTCCGCAGTGGCGCATCTGCACGGTTCGATCCCAGGCTGTGGAATTTTTATTCCTATTTTTCATCAGTAATTGTGAAAAGAATTGTCATATGAATAAGGTGAAAATGACCTAGATGGTAACGCACCCAAAAATCTAAGGAACCATATAAATAACTAAGTATTTCTCTTTTGTAATGGCCTAAACAGAATGGAAATCAAAGCAATGTTTAATAATGCAATGTATTAATAGACTCACTGCTTTTCATAAGCAATAAAAAAATTGCCAATCGTTGACCGTTATTATCTCAATACCGAAATTTTAGCGAGCGACCTAATGTCATTTCATAAACGTTAGATAGGTCCATGTTGTGTATTTCAATAAATGTAGAGACTTGGGTTCCGATGGCAATAGATACAATTTAGTTGTCCTTGGGAACCCAAGTTTTTACATTTAATGAAATTTGAATTATTTCATTGTCAATTATTCTTAGGTTTAAATGATTATGCATATTTCTAATATTTTACATTCATATATACAGTGGTAATTGGGAGTATCAGCAGGTATACAAAATGGGAGACATAGCAAGCGACTGTAGCAATGATCAATCTTCTACTTACCCTGGTCTTTGCCGCCTACCATAAAAGTAATTATTCTTCCGTATAATATTTGGCTAAGTTCTTTGGTGTGATTTTTAAATGATTTTTTACAGTTAAAGTTTCGTTTCTACTTTTAGATTGAACCGAATAAATTGATCTGAAGGCATGTCTAGAAATTACGTATTCCTATTAAAACTGGAAGCAAGGTGGTTAAATGTTGAGAAAAAAAAACCCTGACATTTCGGGTCGAGACTACCCTTTGTCAAAGCTAAATAAATTTATTCATTTATAAATAATTGAAATATGCTCGTATAAATTCTGGAATAATTAAATAAATTATAGCATTCTTAATTAACATGTGCTTCATCATTTTCTAATATAGTAAAATCTGTGCTAAGGACCATCTGTATATAAGGACTACTTCTGCTTGGTCCTGCAGAAAGTTACATGGGAATTCAGTTACCTTAACAACCACCTGTCTAACGCGACAAGCGAACGTACTCCAATATATTTAAACCTGTACTAAAGAACCTGTCTATAACGACTACTTAAGCAACCAATCAGTTCCTAACCTGACTGCCAATTACATCACCACACTATTCTCTGTAATCAACCAGTGTTAAGAGATACAAAAATGCGATCACTGGTTCATCTAGCCTGCTATTTATTGTTTACAATGTCTAATAACCGAAGAGCGGTCGCAAATGTGCGATCTAAAAATAACGCCCGCATCGCTTATTGTGCGCGACCGATTCAAGCCAAGTCCAGGCTCTATCTGGTCGAGTGGAATCAAAATGGCGGAAGCCAACTCTTTAGCTCTCTGGATTATCAAATGTTTATGATCGTAAACGTAGTCACTGAGTTCTAACGTCGCAGCGTCAGTTTCGAAAAATCATTTAAAAGAACAAAAGCAAAGAATCGCCCACTTGGGAACGGTTCAACCGTACCATGTGACCTGTAGGCGACCGGTCGAACTTTATGGAAACATCCTGGATATGCTCGAAAAGCATTTTAAGGATTTACTTTCACTAGGAAGACAAGAAAGAACAAATAAAGTTACCGTGGGTGGTCATTATAGACATGTTTACTAGGTTAACATAACCAAAAGGGAAACTTATAATCCCAAGAAGAATTGAAATACTTAAGTTAATTTTTGTAGATTAACTTAGATTATTGGGTAACGAAACGTGCTTTATGCTATTACCGTGAAGGAAGTCTGTACCAGTGTTGCCAAGTCGCCGACAGGGTTTCCGACTATTCCCGATTGAATTTCCGGTTAAAAACCGTTTATTTAAAAAAAAAAACGGTTAAAAATTGGCAAACAACACGTTTAATTTTTTTATTATACTGGTCACTGAAAATATTCAAAACATTGTTTTCATCATCACAGTAGTTACATTGAAAATGTGATCGTACATCCTTTGGTTAAATAAATCATACATTTTTTCACTTGGTTCAAAACAACCGAGAACAGATGAAGGGGGGGGGGGGGGATAACCAAAAGAAAATATTTTAAAAACAAAATACTCTGTATAACAGGAATAGACAATTTGTTTCTAATTTTTGATTTCACTGTATTATAGTATGAGAAAGCTCATTCAACTACAGCACTTAAACAGGCACAATGTTAAAAAACATACAGCTAAATTCGAAATGTTATGGAACCTCCGGTTATTAACTGTACAAAAAACAGCCATGTACTTCAGTCCAAAAAACTACTGCATCTTCAACATGTTCCCATTTTTTGTTTGCTAAGTTCATCCACTCGCTTTCAATTTAATTTAAATTATTTTTAAACCTTATTGAAAATTATTGAAAATAATTATTGAAAATAAATTACTAATCTCTAAAATGTTAGGCTTAGTTTGTGATGTAGCTATTTTAGGGTGGAAAATGGTACCTTTCTCCAGACTCTGTACATCCGTAACTCTATCTTCTCAAAACCTATGAAAGATTTTCAAAATCTCTTTTCGTCAATCGATGAACATGGTTCATCACACGAACCAATAACGAATATGATTGAAATCGGTTCAATGGCACATGCTCTAATGGTACCTTTATGGCTCCACCTAGCAATCTTCAATCTTAAGATATAGTAAATAATACATCAAACAATTCGTAACGACGAGCTATAAGCGGTTATTAATTACTGTTTGCGCCAATTGATAATATAGTTCCGCGCATGAACCATTTTGAAGATGGTCGTAATCGACACAATAGTACGTGCCCTTATGACACATTCTAAAATTTTTAATAAGATATAGCAAATAGTACATCAAACAACTCTAAATGATAAAATTAGAGCGGAAAAGACGTTATGTACGTTTTGTCCCATGCATGCTCAATCGAATTTACATCCGGAGATCTTGCTGGCCACTCGATGCATTGAATACTTTCACTTTGCAGAAAGTCCTCCACCATCAGAACTTTATGAGAACGTGCATTATCAAGCAAACAATAACCTGGAACTTGCAAAGTGGCCACCGCGGAGCCCCGACCTCACCTTGTGATTTCTTTTTATGGGGGTGTGTAAAGGACAAGGTCTTCACCCTACCCCTTCCCCGTGACCTAGACGAGCTGAAAGAACGCATTACGGTAACGATACGTGGGATTGATGGAGACATGTTAATGCGGCTTTGGGACGAATTCGACTACAGGGGGCATATTGAACATCTTTAACTGTGTCACAATAAACTTCAAGAGTTTTTCTTTAAGAATCCGTATGTGGTGTGTCTATATTCTGAATAGCTTTGATGTAATACATTTTTAAAAGTGTGAAGTTCTTTTGTATTCACCCTGTATATATTTACAATGAATGTATGAACAAAATATATAGCAAAGTGAAACTGCGCCAGATACCCTGTGCGAGGCTGTTTTTCCAGTTAGTTATCCCTTCTCTGCCGTGTGGGAGATGTCTTTGCCTCAATACCATTACCTCACATTTGGAGGATGGGTTTTAAGTTACACTAATTATTGACAATTAGCATGGAGGGTGGATTTACTTAAGGGTCACTATTCCCTTATGTATAATACATACCTTAATAATTCTGTTTATTTAAATAAAATGGACAATCCGTCATTTTCGAATAACCATCACCCCCTTTCCCTCATTACAACGGAAAATCGAGGTTCTACTGTACATTTTTAATAACATTTTGGTACCATTGGAAATTTTCAATTTAGAAACATTGCATTTAATATATCAAACGACTCGCAACGACCTGTCATGAACGAATATATAAGAATAATTAATAAGTGCGAAAATGGTCGATTTTTATTCAGGGGTATTTCTCCTAATGATACCACTAAATTACCATTGGAAATTTTCGCTGCTAAGATATAAATACTGTAAGTAAATACGATAAATAAAGTCGAATAAATAAAGTGCCTTGTAATATATTAAATAACTTGGAATGACATGTCCTGAATATATAAGAGTAGCTAATATGTTCGAAGATGGTCGAATTTGATTCCGTGTTACCTCTGCTAAAGATACCATTATGGTACCATTTCGTAGACCCCGACATATCCTAGAAGCCAACTTCGATGATAACAAGGGTGTCTTCCCCGACTACTGGATCTCCTAATCCGCACATGTACGGGGTTGTAACTACATCAATCTACAATCCTGGTTATTGTTCTACTAGGTAAGGACACCACTATCCTCAGGATGACTCAAGAGGGTCATCAGGCTTCTCCTCTAATTCAGTGTAATTCCCCTCGTTACTCTTTGGCCGAGTGTGTTATGGAAACCCGGCTCCCGGACTGTTCATGTCCTTTTCACTTCACTGTTCGGTTGTCGATTGTCAAGTGACTGACTGGGGACTTGAAAGAATCATATAGAAGGTTATGGCAGCGTAAGCGACTACCCTTCTTCAGGACGAAGTAAAACAAGCTTGCTCGCAAGGTCCACGAAAAGTTTAAATCTCTACGAAATCAAAGATGGAGCGAAAAACTAAGTTCTTGTCAGTCCAGGACAACTCGCTCTGGGATACTGTAAAGGCCTTAAAAGGAAACAGACCCATCTATTAGCCGCCACTGCTTACCACAGATGGCAATGCTGTCATCAGTGATCGCGATAAGGCTGAACTGATCGCAGACTCCCTGGAAAAACAATTTACTACTGAGTCATTCCATATCAAATCACCGAAACTCACAGAAGGCTCCCACTCGACCATTTCCAAAATTCATGAATTTTGTAATAAAGTAGCCCTAGACCCCAAATATAGCCGTGCAAAATTTTATGGTTCAGTGTTCTTTGGTTCAAAAGTTAAACGCCCATGTTCTTTGGGCTGTCATATACTTAATGCGCGGTGCCACAAAAAGAGCCAATTTTGACTGTCTGTCAAATAATTTCTGTTTGCCAAATAAAAGTGAAATTTGGTGCATTATGGCAACTTTTAGCCTAGAATGTAGTGGTATGATCAAAAAGTAGCGTGCTTAACTGTTCAGCTGCTAATCCATGCCAAAATTGCCGCCAAATTTGTCGCGACAGATTTGGACTCAACTTTCAGGGCCAGTCACTCACCACCAAAAGATCTGTTTGCTGTGATATTTGCAACTTTATATAGAAAGCACCTTACCATGCTGTGCTATAGTTACAATACTGTTGTCTTAATATATCTCTCGATATATTAAAGATGTTAATAAAAATTAGATGCGTGAAAAAAGCCAACTTTCAGGGCAAAATATCTCAATATGCGTCACTCCCAAATTAATTTTCTTAGATACCATTAGAAAGAGCAAGTATTTTTGTACAAGAGCAATGTCTATTTACGCAGGAATCTGAGTTTCTAGGATACCTACAGTACTCCAAAGATGAGAGATTTCTGCGGTATCAAGAAATGAAATTATGACCCGCCCACCTGATTCAATCTCAACTGATTCGTATTGCATGCAAAATGTAATCCAAACTAGGCAAATACGTGTTAGTAGAGTGTCGAATAGCACATCGTCTTTCCTCACGTCGGTTTACCTGCTGGGTTCCTGAGCAGCACATTATTGTTACAATTCCAGCACCAACTGCATCTAGTTTAGGGCGACAGTACAGTTGGCCAGAGCAAATTGTCTACAGCATCAATGAAAGGTATCAGCTGTTAACATTTATTATTGGAACTTTATCCCAGATTTATGGTTAGCAATGTAGCATTATTCAGGCTTGGGAACCATAAAGATACCCATTTTAGGCTTGGAATCCTAGACTAAGACTCCACATTAGGCTTGGGAACCTGCGATAAAGTGGCCCACACGTGGCTATCCTTGGCTAGCTATCGGACGTGGCCCCTAGGCGATGGGGTTGCCAATCTATAGATTGGTAGTGGCTCAGCCGCCATGGACCAAAGCAAGGATTACATTACCAGCGGCCAAACTATCTTTCTGCAAAATGCCAGCCTCTGGAATCAAAAACATGCAGTAGCTTTTGATACGAACTGCGTGGATAAAAATTATCATTTTCATATTCATATGATTGTCCTAGTAATTCAGATCCCAATGTGAGAAAACATTATTCATGTACAAAAAAGACCCTCTTTCTAATGGTACCAATGAAAATTAATTTGGGAGTGACGCATATTGAGATATTTTGCCCTGAAAGTTGGCTTTTTTCACGCGCATAATTTTTCGGAACATCTTTCATTTGGCATATCTCTCGATATATTAAGACAACAGCATTGTCACTATAGCACAGGATGGTATGGTGCTCCCTATTTAAAATTACAGAATATCACAGCATACAGATCTTTTGCTGGTGAGTTATTGGCCCTCAAAATCAGAGTTCAAATCTGTCGCGACAAGGTTTGGCAGTGATTTTGGCATGGATTAACAGCTGAAAGTATGACAAACCACTCTTTTGATCATACCACTGAATTCTACGCTAAAAGTTGCCATAGTGCGCCAAATTTCACTCTTATTTGGTGACTAGAACTGATTTGATTGAGGATCAAATTTGGCTCTTTTTGCGGCACCGCGCATTAAGCAGATGACAGCCCAAAAAACATGGGTTTTTAACTTTTGAACCAAAGAATACTGGACCCTAAAATTTTGCACAACTATACTTAGAGCCTAGGGCTGCAGATCTAAATACTCCTCTTAACTGTGCTAAATACGGTGGTATTTTGTTTTTGGATGTCCGAAACGCATGTGATCCGTTTTGGCATAACGGCCTTATATACAAGATGATTACTTGTGATATTCCTGACGATCTTTTTGCTTTGATTTGTTCCTTTCTGTCGAACAGGACTTTTCGTGTCAAGATTGGCTGCTCACGTACTTTCTTCGGAAGGGAAGTAAAGCTGTTGGTCCCGTGTAGTCGTTTGGCGGCTGCACGTTAAAGAACCCTTGCGAGGCAAAATTTGCGGCCCCTATAACGCCGTCCTGAAATGGCCATAGCAGTTGAAAAGGACGTTAATACCAATAAACCAAACCAAACCGAACCTAGTTCAGTGTACTTCCCCTGGTTACTTTCTGGACGAGTATGGCGGTGAAAGCATTGCTTCCGGGCTGCTCGTTTCTTTTTTCCTCTGCGCTGTTCGATTGTCGATTGATTGACTCGGTTGTAGTGGTTCCCTACCCTGATGATGAAATGTTATTTCGAAACACGTAAGTTTAATAAAAAAAACGCTACCACTTTGCTATTCTAAAACCTTTTTTCACGCCTGTAAATAACGACCGCCTGAGCTTAACGACCACTTTAACTTCGTCCCGTGGGTGGTCGTGATAAACAGGTTTTACCGTAAATTATTTAAAATTCACTAATGTTATATCAGAAATGTAAATAATAAATCAAAATTACTACGCTAAATTATTTTTAGAATATCAATACAAGAAGATGCAATGAAAGGTTATCTTGTACAGAGGGTAGATTATCGCAGAACGATAATCTGCGGCACTTACTCCTTCGAGGGAGTTTTGTGCCATCCCAGTAACTAACGACTGCTATGAGATGACATTAGCAGCCGGGACCAACGGCTTAACGTGCCCTCCGAAGCGCGGGGAGTTCATGATGGAAGAGCTGCTGGCGGACGAACAAACTAGTGACTATCGCCAGCTACTGGACATCCAGCACTGGTCACTCAGCAAAGAAGTCAGACTAAAGTCCCCCAACAGCTGTGCCCCAAATAGCCGTACCACCCAGCAGTGGTCCTCAAGCCACTGGCTGTCACCCAGCCAGCAGCTGGCCGTGCCTGAAGTTGCTTAACTCCATCGATTAGCGAGCCAACCGACGAGACAAACCAGGGCACCCCGTAATGAAAGGTTACTGGGTTTATGAATAAGTAACAATTGTATGACTTAGCTCTCTCTAGAGCGAAAACTGCAAGTTCTTTTTACATATTTTTGGAATTAGTGTTCAACGTGTGGCCCGCGGACCACTTGGCCCACCACCAGGTTTACATTGGCCCGAATCTCTACCGTATTGATGGCGTTTATTTATTTATTTATTTATTTATTTATTTATTAGGTATGATACATCGGAGCTCGTCTAAGACCAGTATGGTGATAAACCGACATGTTAGGTCTTAGGGAGCTCCATGATACAAATTACAAAGGTGAAATACTACAATAAGTACAGAGTGAAATTTAAATACATACATATAAAATAAACAGGGATACATAAAAAATATTTTTATATTTAATACATAAGTTAAGAGGAAAAAGGTTTTATCAAACCAAGCTTTTATAATGTTTTATTTAGTGGCAACAATACAGCTTAATTTTGCAACAATAAACAATAGACAAATTTACTCTCGCCATAACGAAATGTCCAATTGTTACAACAATCAATTCGTAGTAATGAGTTAGTACCATTAGAACACGAACCAATGAACCGATTTGAAAATTTTTTCTTTATCATAAATTGTCATCGATTCTGCATAAGTGTGTCAAATTGCAGCTCCCTAGCTTGTCGGAAAGTTGGTTTAATATTGATTACAAGATTTGACCTAAACAACTAACACAGCAAAGTTAATAAAAGCTTATAAAAAATAGGGGATTAGTGTCAGTCGTTAGAAGAGCAGGATTGTTTAATTAATGGATGTATAATGTATGTATAAAGTTGCAAATCATCAAATTAGATAAATTTAATTATCATCAAAAAATATATACTCAATTGTAATAAATTGGCAAAAAATAATCATTTAAGGTTGGGATTAGAGGGAAGATTGGCTGAGTGTATTAAGAAAGGGCTTTAAATTTATTTTAAAAGAAGCAGGGTTTGGAGCTAGCTGCAGATGCTCAGGCACGCGGCCCCACCAATTTACACCAGCAACAGAAACACAGTTGTTTTGATAATTTCGACGTACTAATGGGCGTCCTATTGAGGAAGCAAATCGGGTGGAATAAGTGTGAAAATCTAGCTGATGTTTTATTGTTGGGATTAAAACGATTAAATGTCTATTCATAATTTTAAATATAAACGTTAGTAATTGTTGGATATATATTCGAAAAATAGTTAATATTTTACAGCTTCCAAAGTAGGGCGATACCTGAGATCGTATTGGGAGTTTCAGTAGAATCCTAAGAAACCTTTTTTGGATGCGTTGGATTGTTGTTAAGTTAAATTTAGAAGTAGAGCCCCAGAATTGTATTCCATAGCAGATAGTTTAATGTATCAGTGTACTGTATAATAGCAACAATATTCTAGATGGAAGGTAGTGATGCTGCGAGATTATGCCAAGTCGTTTAGAGTCTTAGATAATTCATTTATATGATCGTTCCATGATAAATCCGGGGATATATGCAATCCTAAGAATTTAAAAGCTTTAGTAAAGGATAGAGGGTGAGAATTGTAGTAGATGGATAACTCCACGAGGTACAGATTGTTTTTTTCCATTGTGCAAAGAACATATATTTAGTTTTATTAAGGTTAAGAGGTAATTGATTTAATTGGTTCCAATTACTTAAGATAATCAGGGATTGATTGATAGAAGTTTGTAGACTCACAATTGAACTATCTGCATAAGAGAGAGTAATATCATCAGCATAAAAGATAGCGAAAGAGGGCGAAAGAGCGTATGAAAGGTCATCTATAAAAAGGCTGAAAAGTAGCGGAGATAGTATAGATCCTTGCGGAACTCCTAGGTTATGTACTAAGGTTCTGGAAGTTATATTTCCTAAAGTTAAAGTATACTGTCGATCGGTTAAAAATTCGGTTAGCCAGTTTAGTGGGGGTCCCCGTATGTTATAGAAGTTGGAAAGTTTATAAATCAAGAGGTTTATTGGGACAGAATCAAAGGCTTTTGAGAAGTCCAGGAATATAGAAACAACATGCCTGTTTTTGGCCATATTCATTGTTATATATTCAAGTAATTCATAACTAGCAGTGTCGGTACCACGCTTTGGTGTAAAACCATGTTGAGCCAAGGAGATTAATTTTTTACGAAACACATAGTTAGATAAACGACTAAAATAAAGTTTCTCAAAAATTTTAGAAAATACAGGAACAATTGAGATGGGTCAATAGTTACCAAAGTCCATTGAATTTCCTTGTTTAAATATAGGGATAATCTTAGCACGTCGAAGACTTTTAGGAAAGGTTCCACAAACAATAGAGGTGTTAAAAATGTGAGTCAGGGGAGTTGCTAAGTTGGAAACTGATCATTCTTACCGTTTTGATTTTCTGATTCCGGTTTCTGGTGATGTGGAAACCACGCTTTACGGGAGCATAGATGAAAAAAATAGGGAAATGGTCTGAAATGGACAGGTCAATAGAGCCACTTAAGCAATTATCATTAAGGGTAGCAAAAATTGAACGATGGCAGAATATGTATTATGAGCTGGGGAGTAATGGGTAAAAAAAGAAATTGTATGGGATATCCGAAGCTGGACATTAGGTCTAAAAGATTATCTAAACTAGGTGAAGATTTGGAAAAATCAAGATTAAAATCACCCATCATAATTACTTTTTCATTTGATAAAGTAAGGTCTAGGAGCATTGAAGAAATGTAATCTAAAAAATTGGAAAGTGACCAGATGGGGGACGGTAGACTGTACTGAAAATGAGATTGTTGTTAATAGAGATTGACAAAATCTCATGATCAGGGTTAATTTCAGCATAATTAGTGTAGAGGGTGTAACGCATTGAATTTGCCAAAAACAGCGCAATACCTCCACCTTCTTTGCGTGGCGATGGATGGCTATTGAAGAATAATCATCTATAGCGGGGATTTCGTAATTAGAATTCGTCCAGGTCTCCGTTAAGGCAATTATATGTGGCGGGATTTTAAGAAGGGGTAGGGACAGAAGAAAGGGGGTAAAATTCGTCTTAATACTTCGGATGTTCAGACAGTAAGAAAATAAGGGAGGTTTAATTAGATCAGGATAGCGATTGGAGTAAAGAGAAGAGTGTTGAAGTCGTTAAGTGAAATTGGATAATTATAGGTTGTCATAGAAGCAGTTTGCTGACAGGTATCAAAAGAGACTATATTAGAATTAAAAATAGTTGATGGGGAGCCGGGGGCTGCTGTGGCTGTGGGTGGGGGATTAGTGAAGATTGAGGTAGATGGTAGTAGCATAAATAGAATTAGTAGAATCAATATTTTGGAAGATTTGATTATTGTACAGTTGTTAGCGTCAACAGGGGTAAGTAATAGTAAAAATACAAACTAAAAAGATAAACTCAAAGTAACGGCTACAGGTCGGGTGAGGTTGAACTGTTTCCTAAACGTTGAAGATCAGTTGAGTTCTGTATGACGATAATTTTCCCTGTTGGAACCTTCGTGAGAATTCTCCCATTAGAAGCCCAGACATTACGGGGCCCTAGTTTGGATTTGGCGGAGCATAGAAGGCGGTATCGGGAGGGAGTCAGGTCCTCCGCAATATGAATGGGTGTGCCTTTTAGATTCTTCCGGTTTTTTATTATGAGAACTCTTTGCAGAGGGGAGGTGAATTGTAGCAGGATTGGGCGTGTCTTGTTGGGAGAGCGAGGCCCAATGTATTATCATCTGTAATATTAAGGGGGGTGCAGAAACTCGACAACACGTTTACGTCACGCGATTGAATGACGCTACCCGCGAGTTTATTCTTAATGGTAAAAGTGGTCCTTTTTGATAAAAAGGTTGAACACCATTGTTTTATGCAATATATCCAAAGGTTGAATGAGAATCTCATTTTTCAGAGAAAAAGTGAAGTTTTTTTTTTTTTTAAAAAACATAGAAATAAGATGTGTTCCAAAATGATAGAACATTCGTCTTCACGTGTCGTAACATCTTTTATACTTTTTTAAACAATATGATGAAAACATAATGAATTCTAATTCATCTGAACTATTTGCACATGTGAACATTATTTTATTGTTTAAACATCTTGTTATAAACAGTCGAATCAAAATAATACGACTACCTGCTAACATCCGGAATAACCACAAGATGCAGCTGGGACAGCAGGTAGACATGCTGGGGGAGACTCAATGAGTTGCTGGTAAGTATTCACAGGAATATTGATCCATACCGACTGTAGTTCAATTGACAGCTCTTGGAGGGTACGAGGTGGAGTATCCATGGAGCAAATAAACCGATCGAGGTGTTCTCATAGATGATCCCTCACTGGGTTTAAGTCCGGGGAATTTGGGGGTCAGGGAAGTAGAGTAAAGACTTCCTCGTGCTCTTCTAACCATGCAAGTACAAATTCCGGTTGTATGAGATGTCGCATTGTCGTTCTGAAAGATGCCATCATGCCCAGGAAATACCATGTCCATGTATGGATGTATAAGGTTAGAAATGTACATTACTCAATCTTATATTATTATCCTAGTTGAATTATGTATTTTTTCACATGTTTCGTAGCTCTATTTCTCCTGGAATGCTGGACTGTCACATCGATCAGAGGCGATCGGGAGGAGGTTTGAGCATCGCGATGTCTTGACGAAAACAAAAACAAAGAATCACATGGTCTCCTCGCAGTCGTCCTCCCCCGTCGAGGTAAATGAGAGAGCCGTGATACGATTGGTTAGTGACGTAAAAACAACAGCCAATAGGAAGATGGAAAAGACGGTGGAAAAAACGCGTGGCGTCACCGTTTGAGTGGGAAAGGGGGAGAGAAGAAGCAAACGACAGGCTTACTCAGTCATGCAATCAGAAAATGCTAGCTCTAGAACACAGAGCAAAAGAAGCTGAAGGCCGGGAACCTACAAAAGAAGATAACGACTTTTTGGATCCAGTGGAGGCTCGTCAACGGAGTTCAATAGCTAACGCGAGTGCTAAAGCTGAACGAACGGAAGCTGATAAGGAAAGTTCTGGAGTTTTCGTAGGCTCTGCAGCAGTTAATACAGGAGCAGCAGGAAAGCAACCCGTGGGCAGTTTTCGGCGTAGGCGCATGATATGGAATTCGTCCCATACCTTTCAACAAAGGAGAAAGGCTTCTAGCATCAAGGCGATAGCGGAATCTGAGCTAACTTACCGGAACGCAGATTTAGCAGGTAAAGGGTCTCCTAAGTCACGTGGCCAAGGGGCTCCTCAAGCCTTGCTTTCCCAGGATAAAGTAGCATGTAAGCAGTTGACATTATGCTTAAACGTTAAGAAGCTTCTCTTAAGAATTAATGTGTTGTGTTACGAACAGATTAAACTGTGTATACTTTTCTGCTTAATTCCATTAACTATAGGCCCTGTCTAACCTTCACCTACCTGCTTATGGCGAATAGACAACAGTGATGCATATTTCAGCTGTGTGCGTATCTTCCCTCCAATGGACCTAAATGCATCGACTTCAAGAAGCAAAATTTATTAAATTTAACTTTCCTTTGTGTATAAATTTTATTAATTGCCACCAAGCAATTTTGCATGTTTAAAAAAAATGTTAAGTTCCATGGAACTAGTATCATTTAGTATAAATAAATAAGTGGAAGTCTAGATTGGTGGATGAGATTGGTGGTCCTATCACTGTTGTTACGTATATATTGATGATGATATTGATGATTTATATTGATGATATTGTATTTCACATCTATTATTTTTGTAAGTGCCCGTTGAAGTTGGTGTAAACTGAAACGCGTCGGCAATAAATCACATTAGTATCCGTATCACTCTAGACGTCCACTTATTTATTTAAAAAAACGTGCCTCATCAGGATAAGGCAACTGTAAATTAATGACATTTCTTTATTTACTTCCATTTTGCAAATTAATCTATTTAATTAAAATACGGTTCAATGCAATTTCTCCCTTTGCTTGTTTTTCTCCCGTCTCTGTTCACGATTCCTTGAAGACGAACACATTTATCCATGACATGGACTAAATAAATAAAAATAAATAAAGAAAATAATCAATATATACTTAAAATCGATGATGAGTGCACCAAGAGAATGCTACGAAAACATCCCCCCAGACCATAATGCTGCCTCCTCCAGGTTGTTGCCATCCACAAATAGTTGAAGGGTGTTTTTTTTCTGAATTTTCTCGCCATATGCGCCAACGTCCATCCATCCAATGGAGCAAAAAACGCGATTCATCTCAGAATAAAACGTTTTGCCAGTCAGTAGATATCCGGTGTCGGTATTGTCATGTAAATTCCGCGCTTTCCGCCGATGCACAGTCATTAGTATTCTCTGCTGCGGAGTCCCCTGGTTCATTTGAACAATAAATTGCTCCACTGTAGCAAATCGATTCGCCCGAACGCACCGCCGCAGTCGTGGTTCCCCTCTTTCATCCATGGCTCGTGGAGCACCATGCGCGTTACACATTTACCACAGCAGCATGCGAATAGTTCACAAACTCCGCAGTTTCTGAAATCCTGTCGCCCTTGTCCCGAAAGTCAATAATCATTCTGTTTTGTACGTCTGATAAATCGCTCCGTTTATGCATTGCAACAATTGAAATATTAATGAAGATGGAAAAGAAAATGCCACACCCTGGATTCTTTCCCAATTCGCAGGTTGAGACTTCGTTCCTAATGGCATAAATTCAATAAAGAATAACTCAAGAATGGACGATGAGGATTTTATCCTACACCAAACATAAAGTGAACCAATAGCTAACTTCTAAAATACAAATCTGACAGAGTACTTTCAATGGAAGAATTATTGCACTTTTATGTGAGGGTTTTTATGTGTATTCCATTTCCAAAAAATACTGGCACCATATTCGAATATGGAAGTCAACTTTGAAATATGCAATGGAAACCCCTATTTTTAATGGTGGTTTCAGACTGTACACTACATTTGGAAAATGTTTTATTCTTGGTGTTTTTTTCAAGTGATCCAACCGCTTAGGAGACAGTGGCACTAAATATGTGGAACTTTTAAAGTTTAGAAGCCAATTTTATTGATGAAGACAAAGATAGAGGGTGGGTCTTGGAGACATTCCTATTCTACTTTGATGGTCTTTAAAAATCTAAAGCCAGAATTTCAAAAATCCAAAATTTTTTAGTATCCACGCACAGATTCTGACTTCGGATTCTTAGAGACATTCTATTCTATTTTTGGATGGTCTTTAAGACTCACTCTATGCGTTTGCAATCTTTTTTTTTAATTTTTGTATAAATGTAAATAAGTAGACACCAAAGTTTATTAAGTGGCCAGAGAGAGATGAGATAGAGATTATTTCCAAAGGACTTGAATAAAAGTTTTCCTGGAGTTGTAGGCGCAATCGACGGCTTCCACTTACCAATAAAGAAGCCTATGAGAAATGAAGATAGCTACTATAGGGCGAGTTTAAAGTCGCGCACCTCAAAGTTTAGCTGCCTTTAAAAGTACCAGTTTGAGAATTTAAATGAAAGTGAAGTATCGCAGAGATTAGTTGAAATGTTAGCTTTTATTTTTCGCAGACAAACTTTAGGTGTTACAATAAATGTTGGAAACGACGTCCTTTTTCACGAGCACAAAAAGCGTGTTCGTTTTACCAGACAGGCTTTAGGTGAGTTTTTTTAATAAGTTATCCTTCAGCGCATCATTTTCCGGGGATTGTGCTAGTTATCCTTCATGTTTTTGCTAGTTGGCTTGGCTCGGTGCACGATGCCCGCGTATACAGTGTACTATAGACCTGGTTGGAAGACCTAACCTAACGTAACCCTTCATCTGATAGGGGATTCTGTCTTCCCCTAAATAATAAATGATATAACTGGAGATGAGCCTACCAAGTATCAGGTAAAGATTTTTCTATCGAAAAATGGAAGGAAAAATTCTGCGACCTGGGTTGTCATGGCCGACGCCTCTACCAGTTGGCCGTTCGCAGATACCTGAACAGCCATGCTTGTTTTCAATGTGTTTGCAGTTGTTTTAGCAATCGGGATGTCCCTTTCGTCTTGATTAACGATTTTTAGATAGCCACTTACGTTCTCTTAAACGTATAGCGATTCGAATCTTATAATGTAATTTACCATTAAATATTAGGAATATTAGATTCGGTCTAGTCACTAGTATTATTTCGAAAATTACTAAAAGAACTGATTTATTGCCATATACTATAAACAGTAAACATGGGCTCTTCCCCACATTTACTTATCGTTAAGAGCGATCAATGTCTTTGCAGCGCTGTAAGTATTCGTATTTACCAACAAATACCCTTAATAGTTTAATAGTTCATTTTTAAAGGTATTGTGTTATATTTTACTCGCTAGTCCTTGCCGTTTTTAGAGACACGCCCTCTTAACCCCGACTTCGCATTCCACCGGGAAACACTTTTCCCAAGACGCATGCGTAAAATATTTTTCAGGGCCCGTCTGGTTATTCAATATTTACCGGTTTATTAGCAAGAAGTAAAGCTAAAATATACTGCAACGTATAGTCTTCCCATGCGAAGGTTAGCTTTGGTGGCATCATGGAAAATATGAATCGATTATACAATTCATATTTACTGTAAAAAAGCTATCATCTCAAGCCAATTCTCAGACTTGAATCCGCCTGTTGTCGCTTACCAGCTCATTTTTTCGTGCGATGATGCCATCATTGACAGCAGTTGCTGGCCTTGCCTTATGAAGTTCATTACTGGTGGATTCTCGCCCTATTTCAACCTATTAGCACCAAGCAAAGACGGACCATCGAGACAAACATGACTCGGTAAACTGTCTTTGAGGTCTCTGGTGAATTTCAGATGCTTTCACGCCTTTGTTATGGAGAAACTTGATGATTATTCGTTGTTTCACTTTGGTCGACACATCACTGTCCGCCATTTTGTTTAAACAAACAGTCTGTTGTCATAGAACAGAATGAGTGGTACTGCATTTGCATGACAGGTGGTAGTTGCCATCCCAACAATGAAAGTTTAGATTTTTACAACAATGAAATTTACAAAAAATAAAGTGCAGATCAAATTTGATCGCCCCTCGTACTTCATCATCGTTAATAAAAGTTCCGAGTAAAGAGTAGCGAGAATTGGTTTGCTAAATGGAGGTTAAATCTAAACGTTGATAAATGCAAGGCTATGTTCATTATCAAAAAGCTTCGAAAACCCCCGAAGCCTCTCTTCCTTTCTGGTAAAAAGTTCGAATGGGTGAAAAATTACAAATACCTCGAAATGGTAATGCCAAACTAAATTGGGATGACCACGTCTCCTAAGCTGTCAATAAGGCTATGAAGGCAAAGTTCAGTCTGGTTACTCTTGGATTGGATAGCAAACTTTTGCTATATAAGCTTAAAATGGTAATCCGAACCATTCTTCTCTATGGTATGCCTGCCTGGGCTAAAATAATGCAAGTCCAGATGGAAGATCTCGAAACCTTCCAAAACGTTAACCTGAGGGCCATTGCCCAAATTGACAGAAGAGTTGCAACGATTTCGGTAAACCACGCACAGGAGTCGCTGAAGAAGCTGCTTCCAAAGATTAAGAACATCCCAATCCTCTGGTTGGTAATATTTTGGATTACCCGCTCACTTTTAGACGTTACCTCAGGTACTGCAGGCTTCGTCACATCTTGGATGACAACTTCCGACTTTCCAGTGTACTGGATCTCCTAGCTCCTCCGTGTCCTTCGTCAATCAACAATCTGCTTTACCGTCCTGATAGGAAGGGACTCCTTTATTAGCCTTAGATGGCTTAGGTTTCATCTGGCTTCTTTCCGTATTCAACGTACTCCCCTGGTTACTTCCTGGACGAGTATGGCAGTATAAGTACTGCTTCCGGGCCACTCGTTTCTTTTTTCCCTGCCCTGTACGATTGTCAATTGTCGCAGTTTATCCATGATGCTTCTTTGATTTCGTTAACAATATCTTGAAAGAAATTGTGGTAAATAAGCCATTTCGTGGAAAGACATTTTACTCAGAAATGATTTCAGACAGATACCAATTGTTATTCCACAAGACACCACACCATTTCTCGTAGAGTCATGCTTGAGAAATTCCTCTATGGAAATACGTCCAGAGATTCCAGCTAACTGCCAAAATGAGATGTGTAGGAGCAGAATCAATTCAACCAGTGGCTATTTGTTGTTGGGAAACACAAGGTTCTGTTATTTCCTCTGTAATCTATCTCTAATTTCTATAATATATCCGATCAACATTATTAAAAGAGGAAATTAAAAAATTTATCTAACATAATCCTAACATTTATAACATTTAATTTTCACTTTTTTATTTCCTTTTTTTCCCAGAAATGGCGTTTTCGAGTTTTTCACATTTTTTAAATTATAGTATTTATATCTTCAATTTTTTAAATATTCTCTCGTTAAAAATGTATGCTGGCAAAATAAAATATTTGAAAAACACTGAAAATATTTTGGAAAGTAAATACATTAAGAAGACATGCACAACAAAAACAACTAGAACATTAAAAATAGCTGATCTGCTTTATTTTGCAGATACATATTTTTTTATTCTACATAACATGGTACTGAAGTTTATAGATCCAAACTTTATTTTGTCATTCAAGTCAGGAAATGTACATCAGTTTCAAAGAATAAATTATGAAATATTTCAAGGTTTCATATTTCACTAAATTAAAGAATGTTTAATATCACTTCATTGTAAAAGGAGATAAAGATTTATAAGCTTAATGAATTCTTCAATGAAAGTCTGATTTATATTCATTTTAACATGAACTTGACATTATTGAGGCTTCCATTGTTTGGGCGGGGCTTCAAATTCAGGAGATGACACATCAGAGGGTATATATTTACGTTTTCAAAAGGTTTTACTGTTAGACCTGCGCGAAAACTTGGTCCAGCAGCAAGAAATATGGCACGCATTGAAATGAATGAGTTATTGTAGGAATGCTGGGCCATAGGAAAGAAATACAATTCTCGCTCTTCCTGAAAACAAAAACGTGAAAAGAAATTGCAATCTTATAAAATTAAAATTTAACATTATATGAAACTAAATAATATATCCAATGCCATGCCTTTAACTTGTTTTATTAAGGTATGATATATTCAGGAATTGTGATATTGTCTGTAGTTCTTTAAGTGGCTATCAGACGTTTTGTTTTTGCCATTACTTATTTGCCTTTCCATTCGCAATGGACAGTTTCTCAAATTTCTCTTAAAATTTTATTTAAAATTCTATAATTTAAACTTAAATTAAAATTTATTTAAACTTCTAAAATTAAAAAATTTTTGCATCTAGATTAACACTCAATCTTTGGTTATTCAAATCTAATTTAAATGGTCAAACTGGACTACGAAAATAAAGAGCATTAATCGTTTGCTTAAAGACTGCGATACTGCGCAAGCTTCATGGCAAAAATTCTACCGAAAATTCAAGTAAAACCGCTTTTGATCCTGCCAAATGATGATTTTTTGCCTCTTAAGAAAACAATGAAATTTTTCATCAGAATCATCGTCCCTCGATTAGGAGCCGAGCAAAAATTGCTAAATATTGATAACGATCACACGCACAGAACAAACTTTGAGCTTTCAGTATGTGGCATGAGCTTCAGATTACATACGTCGGGCTGCTGCTTATAAGCAAAGATCACCAGTTTCACCTTGCCGCTGAGAATGAAGGCATAACCTTCGAAATACATAATAAGCATTTCAAATCTCGGATAATTTTGTGATAATACGCTATTCCCTACGCATACATAGAAAAATCACCATTGCCAAATCGAAAAGTCGCCTTGCCGGTGGAGACTTTGAAATAGGGCGACAATACCGACACGATACTATCAGACATTGGTGTCGACTACAGCGAGTGTCATTACGGCAAAGAGCAGTACACAGGAATTAGACTTACTGTAAATAACGAATGATTTCACTACCACATGTATCCGATTTTAAATTGAGTATAAAATTAGATTTACTACTGTATTAAAGAATTCAGGAGTACTTGTATAAAGGTATTTAATGAAAACACACATTCCATTCATTAAGCATGCCAATACTTCTTTCAATTATTAATGTCTTATTTATTACACTTACCCAAACTGTAAGGTGGCCTTCCTGTGCCAGTATCAGAATCGGGGGTACCCTTTGATTGTTTGAGTAATGCAGGACTTGTGGAATATCTTGCTTCAAATAAACCTCAAAATTCGGGTGAGCATTTCTTAATTTATTGTAAATGGCATCCACATTTTCTTTCTTAAAGGGCACTAAAAATGCCAAAGGCCCTGTCTTGCCATTAAAAAACATTAAATATAATAAAAGTAAATCATGGTTTAAAATTCTAGTGCGAAGTTAAAGTGCCATTATTCATTTCCAATATACATATACCTAACATCAAGAGTTGTTAAATATACAGAGTGGCACAATAAACTTTACTCATTTTGAGAGCGATAAAGTTTTATTAACGAAAAGATTATAATGATTTTTAACATGTTCCTATTGGCATAATGCGAAAATGTATCTAATCATAAAATATGCCAATAATAGGTTTATATTTTTCATAGGATAATCTACTAGATATGGCTACCTTTCTCTTCTATCACCAAATTTATGCGGTTAACGATATTAAAAACGGCAGATTGCAACATTGGCTATGAGATTTGAGCTATGTCTCTTCTGATGGAGTCTTTCAGTCACAGATTTGTTGGTTTGGTAAGATAAACCCTGCTTTTTAGAAATCCCCATAACCGATTAAGGTTTGGGGATCGAGGAGGCCACGCTATATTGGAACATTTCGTCCAATAAATCTATTTTCAGTAAAAACAGAAAGCAAGAATTTTTTTTGCAACTTTGATCAAGTACGCACGGTTCAAAGTTGCAGCCATTTCTTTGTTTAGCTACACGCTCTAGCGGCCAAGAAAACTATTTAAACAAATTTGCATTTTTTATGATTGGAAACATTTCCGCATTATGCCAATATGAAGTTGTTAAAATATGATTAATCAAACCGTTATTGTAAATACAAACCTTTATCAGCTTTCAAAGTGAGTAACTTTTTTAGGGACCACCATGTATATTTCTTTATCAAAATAAGAGACTTACTTTTAAATATTTAAGCTCCAGCCTTTCTATGTACTCGTTCAGAATTAGATTTTCGTGAGGTTCTCTGTTAACGTTTTTCAACCCGTGATCCGAAACAATAATGATATCAGTTGATGTTAATAAACTTTTTCTCTCCAGTTTATGTAACAAATAACCAAATAAATTGTCCAAGTCATTAACCATTTCCCGAATTCCTGTAGAAAACACTCCGCTCCTGTGGCCAGTCAAATCAGGTTCTTCAAAATAGAGGGTGGCGAAGTCAACGCTTTTGTTGGCGAACCAGTCAACAACAGTGTTAACACGATTGAGAAAGGAATAACCTTTTTTGTATCTCAATGAAAATGTCGCTGTCGTGCCATTAAGAGGAATCTGGATTAATGAAATCATGAAACGTTTTAGTCTTATTTAAATTCTAAAGAATAACTGACAAAAATATAATAATGTATAATTTATTCCCAAAAATGGGCTCAAAAATCGAATTCGTCATATCCATGAGGCGATGAAAATTTAAAGAACCAAATGGCTGCCACAGAAGATACAAATTCTGACAATGACAATGCAGGAATCTGTGAATTGGATGACGTTTATGAAGGAGAGATGGCAATCCTGGAAGAGTTTCAGCAGCTGTTCGGAGAGTCTGATGATGCCAGTGCTGAGTTTGAAAGCTTTTAAAAACCCATTTACATTTTAATTTTGTTTTCGATATATAAATTTACGGTAATTTTGTCAATAAATTTTTTTAAATTTCGACATCAGTCTTCGGTTTATACCGGGTGTCCCAAAAATGACTGATGGATTTTGAAAATCAATAAAAAAAAAAAGACGGAATGCGATAGATATGTATCGTTTGCAGCCTTATGCTTAGGAAATCAGGGAATTTTATCCCACCAAATTTCAAATTTAGTTAACATTTTCACTCACAGGTGGCGCTGAAAACTAAGAAAAAATAAAAACCGGTATGAAAATTTTGCAAGGACTGTTGCAAAAAACTAAACAATGACATTTTCAGCAGCACACGCTATCAGCTTGACGACGAACTATGGAATGGCGAGCTGAAATACTTCGTTTTAACTGTACCTGTTACAGATCGCCTGCAGCGCCATCTCTTGGTAGAAATGTTAACTAAGTTTGAAATTTGATGGGATAAATTTCTCTGATTTCCTAAGCATAAGGCTGCAAACGATACATATCTATCGCATTCCGTCTTTTTTTATTGATTTTCAAAATCCATCAGTCATTTTTGGGACACCCAGTACATGGTGCAATCCATTTTTGACCTTTTTGGCCTCAAAAAGGGGGTCGTCTTTTAAATGAATATGTAAGGTAAAAAATATCTTCAGTAAAATAAATACCGGGAAGTGCTGAAAGATGGTCACATGGTGGCTGAAATATGCATATTCATGCCACATTAAAATATTTGTGGAACAACGGATATACACTATCTATCCAAAAGTAATCAGACACTTTTGGTTTTAGACGTTTTGAAAAATATTTGACTTGTTATCCTGAAACTTCAGAGGTGTAAAGTGCATGTTAAACCTCATGTATTTCGGCGAAGATTTTGTCCCGAAGGCAAATAAGGGACCAGCAACGAAGTGAACCAAAAAAATAATGTTTGGGATCACCCAGTAAAAAATAATGTTTGAAATGCGTTGAAGCTGCAGCATGTGATTAAATAGCTTCTTTTACTTATCTGTGTTTATTTATATGTGACTAGCACGTATATTCATGGCGATATAAAGGTTTCTTTTAAAAAAATCGAAATGTTTTCTTAAGTTTTTTGTTTATAACATGCAGAGTTTTTAACCCAATGCAATGCCATTTTCAGGAAACTTGACAAACTTAAGTAGAGACAACACCCTGCAATCGGAATAGAAAAATATTAAATATTTGATGAAATATGAGCAATTTTACTTAATAATGTGTAACTGCGCATGCGCAAGCGTTATCAAAATGTCTTTTGCAGAATTTATTAGCCAAATGTATAGATCTACTCCCCCTTATAAAAAGCTCAAGCAAATATCGTGAAAATTCAGAAAGATATCGTCCATAGAATGAGTTGAATTTCAGTTGCTCTCAAAAATAAACAAAACGCTAAGGGGTTTTCTTCAAATCTTTATATTTGGACCGAATACCGGTTTCAACTTCTTCTCTTTGCACTGATATGAAGGAATAATGACTAAATATTGACTTCATATCGGGTGTCTCTAAAATGACTGATGGATTTTAAAAATCAATAAAAAAAGACGGAATGCGATTGATATGTATCGTTTGCAGCCTTATGCTTAGGAAATCAGGGAATTTTATCCCACCAAAATTTAAATTTAGTTAACATTTTCACCCACAGGTGGCGCTGAAAACTATGAAAAAATAAAAACCGGTATGAAAATGTTGCAAGGACTGTTGCAAAAAACTAAACAATGACATTTTCAATGTAACCCCCATTTGCTGCAACAACGTGGAATTGTCTCAGGCAAAAATTTGCAGACATCCGTTCAAACATGTCACGTGGAATTGTCGCACATGCAGTACAGACATAGCCTAATAATAACAAGTCTGTAAAGTCTCGTTTTCACGTGTGACCTTTTTTGTACTACGCATGCGCGAAAATCCCTAGCGGCCAGTGAGCTGTTTAAAGCCAGTTTAAATGGTAAAGGAATAGCGTAGCCTAAGAAAAAAATCCATTTATTATTATAATGGTCACTATTTTTATTCACTTAATTGAATTAATAAAATTTTTTGATAAATTCGATTAGGAATTTTTTATTTCTGGAAATTTCAATAGAAATGTTTTGTGATTCATTAAATTAATAAAATATTTTGTGGTTCATTGTACATAAGAACTCATCCATCAACCAGTCAGCATGAAACCATTCGATTATATATAAATAATGCATAATATCAGACGATAGATTTGGAAATTAGTATTTTATCAAATTGCAATTAATTTTTCATTGTAGATTCGATGTATTCAATATATTTAAAAAAAACTTGTTTGCTTTATCATACAAATCCATATATTTATAATAATGAATTATTTTTCATGTTATGATACTATAAAATGAACCGTACAGCGTGTAAAAATAAGTTTATTTTGAATATAATATATTATTATGTAATATTTAGTATCTGATATATTCTATTTACACAAAAAAATGTTTCCTCCCACCATCCCCGTCTCGCAGTATCCCGTTCCGATTTTTAAACTATCTGGTCACTATAATAGCAATTACTGATTATAAAAAATTTATTATTTTAAATGAAGAAAAATAATAACGTGAAGAGCTATTTAAAAAAAATACGTACACATTCGAGCCCAATTGTCTTACAATCTCGGCGACAAACCTTTTTCCCACAGTCTCTTTGTTGCCGAATACAAATTTTCAGTTGTATAATTATATTTCAATCCCGATTTAAAGAAAAAATACATTTACGAAGTACAAAAAAATAATAAAAAACTATAGATTTAACTGAGGAAAAAAGTTTCTCTTCCAATTTCTTGTATTAACTAAAAACATTTATGTTGAAGTTATTTACTAAATTGACAATATTCTATGCAATAATAATTATTTCAAGTTTTTGTTAGAAGAGCGGGTAAAAAAAAAACTTAAAATAAAACAAACCCAACAAAAACCAAAACATAAAAATGGAATCAATATTAACCAAACGGATTATTACTATAATAAACATAAAACATCATTATAAAAAGTCTAAGATTGAAAGAGGCAATTTATTTATCAAATATCTATGCTAATTTTTAAATATAGAATCAGTAACGAACTTTTAATTAATTTCGTTGAAAATGTGTGACGGTTATATTCAATTCTGAATTAAATTCTTAAATCAAGAATTAAGGTATTAAAGAAACTGTTACATCTATTATAGTTTTATAATATTTTATTATAGTATTTTTTTTTTGTGCCTTTACTACATCAAAGTGTTAAAGTCTTCAATGAAATTAATAATTTTAAATTTGTGCTTATATGTAAATCTTCAAAAATAAGAGCAAACATATTTTATAGGATTCATTTAAATCATAATTGATTTAAATGTATAAATCATACAAATATATATTCAAAAGTATAATGATATGTATTATCTTCAAAAATGTAATCAAAAATATAATAATAATAATAATAATAATAATAATAATATATCTTTATAAAGCCTAAATAATCGTTATTTAGCATCGATTTTTCATCAAGGCCGCACACTAGCCGAATGGTGCGCGATTGTGCTGAGACGTAGAGTTGGTCACACTTACATCAAAGACGCCGCCCTCGAGTTTACAGACTTGTTATATTAGGCTATGGTACAGATGTGCTGCTTCAGCTCCGCAATTGTTTGTGGAGTTTGGTGGTACAGCACCATCTCTTGGTAGAAATGTTAACTAAATTTGAAATTTGGTGGGATAAATTTCTCTGATTTCCTAAGCATAAGGCTGCAAACAATACATATCTATCGCATTCCTTATTTTTTTTATTGATTTTCAAAATCCATGAGTCATTTTTGGGACACCCAGTATAAGCATATTGACATAAAATCAGCGTAAGGAGAAGTCGATACTGATGTCCGGTCCAAAAATAAAAATTTGGAGAAAACGTTTATTTTTGAGAGCAACTGAAATTATCTCATTATATCAACGATATTTTTCTGAATTTTCACGATATTTGCTTGGGCTTTTTATAAGAGTAGCTTTATACTCTTTGGCTACTCTTTTTATAAGAGTAGCTTTATACAATAAATGGTGCAAAAGACATTTTGGTAACGCTTGCGCATGCGCAATTAAATATTATTTAGCAAAAATTCTCCTATTTCAACAAATATTTAATATTTTTCTATACTGATTGCAGGGTGTTGTCTCTACTGTAGTTTGTCAAGTTTCCTGAAAATGGCATTGCATTGGGTTGAAAACTCTGCATGTTATAAAGAAAAAACTTAGAAAATATTTCGATTTTTTTTAAAGAAACCTTTATATCTCCATGAATATACGTGCTATTCTCATATAAATAAACATAGATAAGTAAAAGAAGCTTTTTAATCATATGCTACAGTTTCAACGCATTTCAAACATTATTTTTTACAGGGTGACCCAAAACATTATTTTTTTAGTTCAGTTCATTGCTGGTCCCTTATTTGTCTTCGAGACAAAATCTTCGCTGAAATTTATGAGGACCATCTCGACCTCCCTACTTACATCAGGCGTCTCATACTTGAAAGAAATTCCTACAGAAGGTTATGGCAGCGTAAGCGACTTCCCTTCTTCAAGACGAAATGCAACAGGCTAGCTCACAAGGTCCAGGAAAAGGTTCAATTTAACATGCACTTTACACCTCTGAAGTTTCAGGATAACAAGTCAAGTATTTTTCTAAAATCGAAAGTGTCCGATTGCTTTTGGATAGATTATGTAATTTGATTATGTTATACTGGCTTAATCATCCAAATTATTTTTGTCGCCTTCAAAATAGGCCCGATTTGATGCGATAAACTGATGCCAACGAATAAGGTAGTCATCGGAGCACTTTTTATAGGTACTTTACCGAATGGCATATAGCACCGTCTGTGAATTTTGTTTTATGGACTCGAAGTCTTTTCCACGAAGCGGTAATTTGAGTTTGGGGAAGAGGAAAAAAGTCACACGAAGCTTTATCTGGCGAACACGGTCTTAGTCGATGACATTCATTGAGGTTTTGGTCAAAAATTTCACAATTTTTGGTAACATATTGCGAAATCGAAGAATTTTTCTTCCAGCCTTTTCCAACCCTTCAGCACAAGAAATTTCGTGGCCAACACAAAATTTGAGGTGAACTCTTTTTGGTCGATATTTTTGTCCATTTCTAAAATCAAATAATTTCTTGAGGTCAAATAAAAACCCAACAGCTATAAACAAACTGGTTAACAGATGGTTAAAATGCTGATGTTATTTGACATATCACATGACCCCCTTTCCATTTAAAAAACTTGACTTAGATTCAAGATGGCCGATTTCAATATGGCGGCCATGTTCGGTACATACCGTAAAAGATAGCCACCTCACCCATACCTTACTGGAATATTCAGATTTCCCAATTCCTGCAAGGTTTTCGAAAAAACAGGGTGTACTGCGACCTTTGACTCACCCAGTAGATTAAGTGTTTTCATTCATTTAATGCATGATCTCGCATCTATTATTTCCCGCATCCATCGTTACTTTAAAGTAGTCCCCACAAAAACGATGAATCGAGGTTCTACTGTAGTCGCATTGATGTTTTGAAATAGTTGCATAAACATCCTGGTATTTCAATTGGCATTTCAGAATGGAAACATTAACATTGGACAGCGCCATGTTCTTCGCAAAGAAAGTTTACGAAAATTCCAGAAGCAATACTATAGAAACACGCCTATTCAATAAAAATTTGGTCCCAGAATAGCACCATTCGAGACGACATTATTGGGACCAGTTTTGTTGAGGGAACCGTCACAAGAGGAGTTAGAGGCACTTACTAAATAACGGCTATGTATCCGTTGCACATCGTTGCCGAATCCACTGAAACTGGTTTATGCAGTGGAGCACTGCTGAAAGTCTTTACCTCCCTCGTACAAGGAAGTAAAAATAGTTCCAAATTTTGACAATAGATGGCGCCATGCTGGTTCGAAGACGCTATATTAAAATTCACTGCATAATTATGCGCACATTGCAGACATGCAGACATTGCATATCTTATAAAAACGCGGGTATATGTCATTTTCCTCTTATTGCGTGTGAGAAGCTCGTCATGACTTTCTTAACGAGGGATCGCGCTCTGCTTGTGAAGCTGTTTTGCATAAACGGTGACTGTAAAAAAAAACAAACAATACAGTGATGCACATTGAACAGTACATTTGGTTTAACCTGCAACTCACGCAATAGCCTTCGCAATGGGATTCAAATGTCACTGGTAACCGAACCCATTTATGTTATGACCAGTATGCCGCCAACTGTTGCTAAAATTTCAAACTATTTTTTTTCCTTAAGCCATATCATTTCCCCTTTCTTCGTGTATATTCAGGTCGTTCTGACCAGTGGTTCTTTTTTTTTTACAGCTTTTTGAAAGTTAAACTTTAATTACAATCATCCTGTATTTGTACATAAGCAAAAGGTTATTAAGTTTTTTAAATAGATGTTGTATATTCTGATATTGCTTACTTTATACAGTGGTAATTAGTATTACAATTTCTTATAAGTTCTCAGCATGTAATTAAAAATTATTTTAATTTTGAATTTATATTCTTGAGGTGTCATTATTATTATTGTATGTCGAGTTTAGGCTGGCAGATGCCCGAAAAACGCTTCATTCCTGACTGGGCGATGCTCATGGTGAAATTCGGAGGAGACAGTATCTTGGTAAGGGACTCATTTTCATGGTTCGTTTTGGACCAACTTGTTTCAGTAGAAGGATCTATGATGTATGTAACTTACCTTGAGTTTTTGGACAATTCTGCCCTGCCATCATTGTAGCTACCATTGAGATTGGACTATTCCTGTACAACATGACAAGTTCCTTGTGACAAAGCAAAGTGTGTACAGATACGGTTTGAAGAGACAGGGGTTGGAGGAATGAGTGGCTGCACAGAGATTCCATATAAATCCCATTGAACACCTGTGAACTGATGCGACGATTATAGGCTAGACCAGGGGTCGGCAAACTTTAGAGACTGAAGAGCCAAAACTATCCCCAGCAACAATTTAGTACAATGCCCAGCATGCCCACATGTACATGCCCAAACACCCGCGATTGGCCGACCCCTGGACTAGACCATATCGCCGTTTATGTGCGACTAAATTTATCAATACTGTTGGCGAAGAATGAAAGAAAATTCCTGATGCTATATACCAAAATCTGATGGAAAGTCTTCCTCGAAGAGTAGAGGCGATAATAAAAGCAAAGGGAGGTGCAATACCTTTTTAATTTTTGTGAACTCAAGATTGTAGAACAAAAATGCTTCAAGTGTGTGGAAACATTTGACCACATGTTCTATGTAATTTTTTGTTTTAAAATATTAAAATAAAGTATATTGATCATCATGCCCATGTATACGCCTGCAAGTACAAACAAATGTATATTGGCGTCACGGAAATAAAAAAAAAAGAGAGTGAAAGACAACTTTCTTAAAAACAACTAATAAAATGCTTCAATTACAGTTATTCGTCGACGGCCTGTACACTTATATTGCCCCTATTTCTAAATTTTTGAACTAAAATGACAGATTCTTACAAGGCAATTAATTTACTGACGAACATCTCAATCAAATGATTAATATTCTTGTGGGGAAATTTTTCAAACATCTAAAGGGACAAAGAAAAATCTCAAAAAAGGCATCTAACATTAAAGTCCTGGTGGTTGAATGGTATGAATGGTAACAAGATGACTCTTAAAGTATTGGAGCCTAGTATCTTTTGTTGTTAATGGATAAAATTACGTCCCAAATCTTTTTCACATGCTTTGCATGTAAGTTATAATAATCAGTATAATATACAGGTAAAGAGAGAATTAGCCCACCTATGAAATCAAAATAGGCATATCATATTTGTAAATCGTTTATCATGTGTATCAGACCACTCGTGCCATCTTTTTTTCTCGGAACTTCGACAGAACTTCGACGTCCTTTGAGGAAAAAATTTCCATGAGCAAAGACTATGTGAAAATTTAATGATGGGTATCATTTTTTCTTGAAATTGCTGGAAATGGGCGTATCCCAGATCACCCCTAAAACTTTAAACCGGAACATGGGTCGAGTAGGGTCTCGTTGGATAGGTTTTGGAAAAAGAAACAATTTCGTTAGGAAATGGATTTTTCCAATCAGCTTCCTTCAAGAAATTGTGACGATGTACCCCCTTCCCACCTGTGGTTACTACACTAAGCAACCCATCTATTGGCTAGGGGCTCTTGTCAGGGGTTCGAGGCGGATAATCGGGGTTGGTCGAATAAACTCAGGCCGATCATTTTAATTTAAAAAAAAACAACAGATCTTTTATTCTTGCATAAGAAAACAAAATAATAATAGTCATATAACAATACTGTATGTAACTTATTCCCTATGTGTTTTAAAATGCTGGAGGGGCCCCTCTTCACCAGCAAAACAAAACAGAAATTCCTTACATGCGCATTCCTAAATTATTTTTTAGAGAGCTTATACAATTCGCGGAAATTCCCGACATCTAGATTAAGGTAGGTCTTTAGGACTTCTAAGTGCAGCCCATCAAAATAGCGCCACGCCAGATCACAAATCGTTGCATACAATGCGAGCGACTAGCCTTGCGCAAAAAGGCAACAGAACTTCCACATTGAGTCACTTGGCGGAGACAGCCCCCTTATAATGTCAAGCAATCAGAGTCCACCGACGCCCTGTGATTCCTTTTTGTATGCAAAGAATGGGAAATCACTGAAACCCTCCCGGGCGGCTGGCTCCCTTACGCGGCGACGCTGCCACGAGGAACGCGCTCGCCTACGAACACCAAGCGTCGGCTGGGAACCCACACGTGCTACGCTGCTTACTTGCAGCACTTACGCACGAGTGCCACGCTTCAACTAGCGCCCTCACACTTTTGTGTGCACCACTGACCAACTGCGCTAATGGCCTATAGTCTGGGGCTCACTAAATATTAAGAATAAAACGCACTGTACATTAATTAAGTTCGACATCTAATGAAATGTTCAAGCAAATACTAATGAACAGTTTGGCGATGGGTCGGCAAAGCTCACTCGCGCAATAGCACAAAAACTTCGATGAAGACAGCGGTGAATCAATTCATCAGAGAATAACTGTTAATTAAACGGTTCCGCTTCTTGAGGCACCTCCCATGGCAGAGAACAAATTTTAAATAAATAAGAACGAACTCACCAAATCGCAGACAATTCTGGCAGCAATACATAATAATCAGGAAAAGGAACGTTGCTAAAAACACAAACACGCATGGTCGACGATGATTGTCTAAGAGGATGGCAGCACGTTCGTCAGTCCAAAACAAATGTCACGATTAAAAAAAAGGAATTGCATAACTTAAAATGAATTAACTTAATTACTGCAAACTGTTTAATCAAACAATTATTGGACAAGTAAATTCCCAACGCGAGTTAAACGCCGATTGAGACCCATTAGGGTTAGTCAATCGAACAGAAACAACACGGCGTACATCGACAGCCAACAAAAAACATTCAACACAATAAGGTTTTTTTAAGGTTTTAAATTAAATTAAGTTTGTTTTTTTTAGAGAAGAATCTCCTCATAATAATAAAACAAATTCCGTTGCCTCAACAACGTTTTTAATTTCTCGGAAAAAGTTCTAACAATAAGAAATCGGCTGATGACGTTATCTACCGAGAAACCCTCCTCAGAAGAGAAAGCCATCATCTCAACTATAGCCAACGCTGTATTAACACTACCGACAGCGTACGCTATAATAACGTTAAAAAAAACAATATAACCTCTACAACAACAAATCACGAACAGAAATAATACACAGATTAAAGTTTATTCAATTAAATTAATTATTCACAAACTAACAGATGCGAAAGGAATATTAAAAAGGAACAAAAAAACAAACTTGTTTCCGTTGGACATATGTAACAGTTAACTGACATGACATGTAACAAAATAAACAATAAAAACATTTTCAGGGCAAGTGCAGGTTTCATCACATTAAATGTTCAACCTGCCGTCTATTTGGCTGCTTAGTATTTGCACAGCCTCCTCCTTACGTCATTACAGGCCGAGAGGATCTCTTCCTGCGTTGCCTTGTGCATGCCCTCCTTACTCGGTCGTGCATATATCTTCCCTTATTGTCGGCTGTTCTTGGTAAACGATTTCTTTTAGCCTTCATCTGAAGAAAAATCGAGGCGAGTGAAGACTGGTGTCCAGCCCTACCATCCCATCGCAGGAGGAAGATACGATCGACGTGTTGATTGGTCCTGCCGAAACCACATGCCCACCTTCAAGGAGTTCAGGCAGCATATTTTACAGAAAGTTGACATAAACTACCCCGTTCAGGTTACCCTGGAAGAAATACCGTCTCCGATAATGTCACACCACGTATTCACACTCTACTCACGTTGGTCGTCTACCTCTCGGAGCCAGTCAAGATTTTCCTGGGATCAGTAAGATGCATTATGGCTTTTAAACATGGCTTCCTTTGTTCACAAAAACCAATAAATGGAAATTCTGCGGCTAGTTTCTAAACACCAATAAAAGTCCAGGCTCCTCTGGTAGTCACACTGTTACGTGATTTGACTGATTGTCATCATTGTGACGATGGCACACGTCGTCCGCCACGTTGCTGATAGGACGAGGCGTCAGGAAGCCGTTTTAAAAGGAAAACCGAAGGAGAAGAAAGGGGTTTTTTCCGGTAAAAGTGAAGAAAGGAAAGAGACGAACAGGTAGAAGAAAGGACTGCGACGATGGTAAAAACAGTGAGATTAAAGAGAATTGTTCACCAACCGTTTGTATTCAACGTTCGAATGTAGCGAAAAAACCGGAAAATGTCAGCCGGGCAGTTTTGATGGATTCAAGGCAATCGACGGGAACGGCCATGCTACTGTTTTAGCTCAAATTCGCGACCAAGAACGTTGTACGCTGAGAATTAAGCATAGCTTGTCGACAATGGTTACAAAAGTCATATTAATTGTCAGCGTTATGTATGCGTTAATGATATATTATTGATAAAATATTGATTAAGGAACTTAAGACTTTGATTTACCTACGTTTATTTTTCAATTTATTTAATTCTTTTAAATTTTATGTTTATTATTTATCATCTTACGTTAATAAATTGATTTACACATTACAATCCCGTCCATATCTTCTGTCCCAACTTCACTGTAAACACCCTAAATAATTATACGCGACACACACCCTCCAAGCGCCTGATGGAGATGAATGTGTAAGTGATGGAAGCCGTTTCTGTTGAATATCCGTCACACAATCATGTGGCTTATTCCTGAGTCACGAGAGGGCCGTCTCCACGAGACGGTCAGATCCCGTCGAAAGGCGGCCAGAACAACATCAGCTCTCTAATATCGCACCCATCTTCCGATCACAGCATCAGTGATGTGGTTGAGCTGCACCTGACCAGTTTGATTTACACGAACCGCAAGCCGCTGAAAAAACACTCTGGAGTGAGGTATACGATTAGGATATCGTGCAGTATACAACTTTATCATGTGGTAAACCGTCTAGTTCGAGCGCCGTGACGAGCTCAAGCCTCCGTGACGGAGGAGGAAAACGCCACCGGGAAATCAACTCGAGACGATCACGTGAAGACAGCGCGGGAAGACAGGGAGAGCGTGGATGTCAACGTAGCAGGTGGAGAAACGAGGAAAGCCGCGACTGCCTACAATTGAATGGCGAAAGAAAACGCCTAACAAGAGGAATTACGGAGATTGGGATGGAAAACAATCTCTAACCTTCGTGGCGTTTCGACGAAGGAAGCCAGTAAAACGAGACGGAGAGCTGAACGCATCATTGCGAACGTCGGGGAGCGATCCAGACATAGAAAAACGGTCACTAAATCGAAGTATCTCCGGCGGACGTCTCGTCAGCGCACGACACACACCGAATGGAATAACACTAGAAAATTCGTCGGAGAAGAGTTTCAAGACGAACCCGAGAGAAATTTCTTCTGCCAATGACTCGCCCACCTCCAACCCGAGAACGGTGAATAAAGGAGCCCGAGCGAGCGGAGATTCCATTCCCGATAGCAGCCGTGAAGAAGGGGAACGCCAGGCGCCGAACTTCTGCGTTTATCGTCTCTTTGCTAACGTAGGCGAATATGAAATTAGTTGTTTGACTGTTTTAAATTACGCCCTACACGAGGGCCGTGGAATCCTCACGCTAGACGTTAGCCGTAAAGAGAACTTTATTGAAAACTCTAAACTACGGATACTGGGGGTGTTACCATTCTCCATGCGACACTTTATTCATGGAGGAACAGGGGGAATATTTCATCAGCCTGTAGGTTTCAAGGTTCCACGCGTCGAATCCCATTTTCCATTTTGGGGTTCCATGCGTCGAATCCCAAAAGCCTGGTGACTTTTGTTCATTCGTCGGACTTTTACTTTGTCCACCCATTAGTTTATTTAAATTATCCATCGTTCTTTTCAAAGAACTAAAACTTTAGCTTTGCGATTCTTACTACAAGCATCATTCGAGCTAACATTTGTTTCATCCAATACTTTTCGCTATTTCTCTTCAATACTGAACTCACACTCCTATACTACGTTCGAGAATATTATCCTACAGCGTGGTAAAACTAGTGCGGCACAGAGTGCAAGAGTTAATTTGTATTCTAACAAAATTAGTACTCCTTAGTGATAATTGTGAGCAACCGCTCTATTCATTTATTAGCATCATTTTCGACGAAAGTATGCAAAATTTCATCAAGATCGGAATAAAACTGTAGATTTGCATAAGAAACAAACAAACCAACAAACAGACCCCCAAACATCCTTCTTTATATACGAGGTCTGTTCAAAAAATACGTAGACTGACGTCATAAAACAAAATATACTTTATTCAGAAGTTACACATCTGGGTCCCCTTCAAAGTACTCTCCTCCCCGACACACACACTTATCCCAACGGTGTTTCCACTTTTGGAAACAGTCCTGGAACGCTTCTTTTGTGATGTCCTTCAGCGCCTTCGTCGCATTTGCCTTTATGTCGGGAATCGTCTCAAATCTCCTTCCTTTCAAAGGTCTTTTGAGTTTGGGAAACAAGAAGAAGTCACAAGGAGCGAGGTCAGGTGAGTAGGGTGGGTGAGGAAGAACAGTGATCGAGTGTTTGGCCAAAAACTCTCGAGTTCTGAGGGCTGAATGGGCTGGAGCGTTGTCGTGATGAAACAACCAGTTACCTCTCGTCCACATTTCTGGCCTTTTCCACTCGTCCAGTGGCAGTTTTTCCGAGTTTAACACAAAATTTCACAGCAACTCTTTGCTCGTTCAAGTCACTCGTTCTAAAAATCCGCCAAACGAAAAAAAACACACTTCACAAACAACCGCGTAGCTAATCAACCAATACTGATATTTGCAATCAAAAAACTGCCTTGTAATCAGCGGATCTGTCAGAAGATGGCGACACCAAGCGATTTTGATTGGGACCAACAGGGCCCGCGCAATTCAAACAGTCTACGTATTTTTTGAACAGACCTCGTATATAGAACTAGCAGAGGACCCGGCGTTGCCCGGGATAATTACACAACAGGTAAACAGAACAATCTCAAGAAGTTAAATAAATTGATGTGTTTTTTGGAAATAAACTGTAATAGGTTATGCACTGCTACAACGTGCCAAACACACACACACACACACACACACACACACACACACACACACACACACACACACACACACA
>JAHWFO010079969.1:1024078-1091059 GCA_023313115.1 Rhysida immarginata | reverse complement strand
ACACACACACACACACACACACACACACACACACACACACACACACAAAGAAACATATACACACTTTTCCCAATCTTGACGAAAAGTCCATTGACGAGTGTATTTTTTAATGTTGCTACATGCTGGTGATCTAAGTGTAATTCTCGACCCAGTGCATCTAAATTTTCCAAGTGCTATTCATAAATGTGGCCTAGAGCTATCTTGTGAAATTACCTATAGTGTCAAATATTGATACGTCGATCCGTATCTTCATGTAAGTGTGTGTATAGTGTTTATATTTATTCTCATAAGACGTCGACGTTTGGCATCTTGGTATAATTGCTTCATAAGTGTGATTTAATTGTGCGACGGGAAATCAGCAAAGCCTAGAGTTGGTGGCCCACACCTTTCATTTCGAGCATATGATAACGATTGCATGCTCCGACCGTACTCGACTAAAGGCAGTGTACAACTCCAAATTTGAGAATTGCATCCATAGTGTTGAGTACAAGCGCCAACAACGTTAGCATCGCGGACATCTTCGGGAAGAAGAACTATATTGTTCCAGAACGGACAATTCTACCATTTCAGTTGTAGTCAAATTTGATTTTATTTGCTTCCTGTATTAGTCTGCGAATAAATCTTTTTCTTTCATTATCCTTAAAAGTTCCGTCTCTTATTGCTTTACCACGTGACAACCTCTCCTCAGCACGATAGTTTTGCTGAGATCCTCCTAACATCATGTCAAACGCTTCATCGTTGGAAAAATACATTCTCTACATTAACCTGCCACGATAGCAACAAACAATGCGCAGGAACATGTTGAACAATCCAAAAGAGATAAATACGCGACGTGAAAATGTTTTAAAGAAAATGCTAACAGGGGACCTGAAAATGATTTTATTATTTATTTTCTGAAGAAAGACGATTTGAAAAAACGTCTCCTACTAAAGTTGTTTCTTTTTCCAAGATCTATCCAATGTCAACCTGCTCGACTCATGTTCCCATTTCAAGTTTTTGAGCTTACACCGGGTGCACGATTTTTCAGCCATTTCCGGAAAATGGGATAGCTACCATTAAATTCTTCACATAGTCAATAGTCTTGTAAATGTTTCCCCCCAAAGTTGTAAGACTTCGAACTTCCGAGAAAAAAGCCTGGCACAGATGATCTGTTACACCCTGTATAATATCTTACTTCTCCTCCAGCCCAAAAATAGGTACCCGTATGCAATCCTTTTAATCGTCCGGTAACCCAGATAGGTTCTACATTGTTGTACCACTTACTGATAAGTGTACCGTCATAGGTAAAGGCTTGATTGCTCTGTTCGTCGAACATGTAATTAAATAAGAATCCATGACTTTCGGCGTAAAGACCTATGGAAGTGAAAGAGGAAAATACAACACAATTATTCTAATAATTATTAACCGATTTGACACCAATAAACAAGGGGAAGCCACAACCTCCGTCTCACTGATTTCGATAGGCTTTAACATACAAGCAAGGGGGAGGGGGCATCTAAAATTAACTCTTGTAATATGGCTCAGGTCAAGGGATCGTCCATAAACCACGTGATCAAGTAAACGGGGAAGTGTAAGGAACTGACTGTTTGGGGTGGGGGGGTAAGAGAGTAGAAGTGTGGTCTTTTGGGAAGGGATCAAGGGATGTTAACAAGCAGGTCGTTTCGTCACATTTCACTTGGTCATAATCACTTTTGATCACCTTCATGTTATTCAAATCAAATCGCCACATTCACTTTGTCCCCGGAACGTTCTGTCACTCAGGAGGACATTCAACTCGTCCCAGAATCATTTTTGCCACTTAGGATGCTCTATTTCAGACGATTTTTATATAGGATGTGATAGTCAAAGAATCAAATTAAATAGTATATGTTCGTTGCAAACTGGAATGATATCAGCATTACTATACTTAAGAACAGGCATTTCAAACTGAGAAAAATTAAGTACATACTCGGTATTTCCAGTGTTTTTCAGCTCTTTGCAATTAGGAAAAATGAACAAAGTTTTCATTTGACAACTTTGGGGCTAAATTTTCATTACGCCAGCTTTGTGCGGGCCGCAGGAGTGCTTACAAAAGGCCGCGTGCTTGACATGTCTGCTTTAGACACTTTGTTATTAATGCTAGTTGTGCGCACTGCCATTCCACAGACAGGCGCGTACTCTTCGTCTTATTTCTGTGGTGGTGATCGTATTTTTCTAGGGCTCCTCATAATAGCTTTGCCCTGGAGTGCTTGTAATATGAGGACGCGCTTTATCAATAACAATAACAATATGTTTTTGATGAGAAGTTCTGGTCGCTTACGTCGATTGACATTACATGAGGAATATGGTCGCTTACAGTAGAGTCGGCATTTACAGTTTACTCTCGTTGCCGGAATATGGTAAGCAATATGCCCTAGTGATCCCAGAAGACTGTGAGCTTCACTTTCCCGACGATGAAGCTGTACAAAGGGAATTCAGCGCCTGGTTCTGAATGCAGTCCAAAGAATTTTATGCTACTAGTTTTGAGGGGCTTGTGTAACGATGGGACCAGTGGGAAGATTATGTGGAGAAATAAAAATAGCTTTCAAATCAGTACTGTTATTTGTTTCATTGCTATATCCATCTGTAACTTACTTACTGACTTTCCCTCGCATTTCTTAAAACAAAATAATAAATCTAAGATATATATTTTATTATTTTTGAACACGTTCTTAATAGAAAATGTACTAAGATTCAGCCTGCAGATGTCAGGATTTCATGACAAAAATCTTAAATCTCTAGTTTTCCTATTTTGATCTCAAATAGAGGCAAATGCACGTTGACGCAACGAAGTTGATACGAAGAAAACTTCCGCTGTTGACACAACCTCCCTCCGGCCTTATTCGTGCTGTTCCACAGGCTTGTTCCTCCCTTATTAAAGATATTGAACTTATTTAGACTTTGAAATTCTTCTCCTCCCAGGCCCTTGAATGAACGTTTTCGACGAGAATAGGATAAGATTCCACAGGACATAATGAAACCGGACGAAAAGCAACAAAGTCTCAGGGTCTAAGATAAAATCAATAAATATGAATTAGCCAGATCTATATTTTAACAATGATTTTATTTCATACAATTAATAATATACTGACTAATACAGTAAATTAATAATATACAGTAAATACGTAGCGTGTGAAGTCCGGCTAGTTGCTCCTTGAATATTCTTAGGATACCACTCTTTGGCGGTTGTCCGTGGCTGGTTTGATAAAACAGCGTGCTGGCCACAGCTTGATCCTTTTGAATGGCGTTGATCATGTTCCAGGTGCACGGATAACGCTAACCCACTGTTATCTGGATCGATTTGTTCCATAATTCTGAGAAATAATTTGTTCTGGCCTCACCATTGACTGCGGATTCATGAAGGTTCCAAATTTGCAGTAGAAACATGGGTCGCAATTGTCTTATTGGAAGAGTCAGACTATGATCGTCTCCTCTACCGACAACAGCTGGACGGACTGCTCGAATATTGCCGGGGATGTAGGTTTGGTCGATATATTCCACTAATGATTCAGCTTCGACTGAAGCAATGCCCCTTCAAAACTGCAATCCATCCTCTACTGGTAGAAAAGCCAATCCACAGAAACGCCTGAAGTCGGCATTGCTCTGACGAGACCTAACTCCACTGTACTTTCTCCACGTACACTGTAGTCACAGCAGCGAGCACTGCTTGTTCGAAATCCGTCATCACAGCACGTAGATCTAAGTTAAATCCGAGTTCTTTGGATCTTGCGTTGATTGCTAGAAGCATTTCTTCATACAGGCGTTGTGATTTGGACCTTTTTGAAAGGCTGCACAAAATAATTGTGCACTCTCCCACAACAGGCGTATCCAATGACAGGAATAGTATGTATTTACTGTATATTATTTATTTTTGTATTAATATTATCTCATGTAAGTTGGACCCTGAGACTTTGTTGCGTTTCGAGCGGTTGCATTTTGTCCTACACAGTTTCTGAGGAGTTGATAAATTGGATGCTAAGCTTCTGTGTCATCAAAATCCGTCTTGGATAGTCCGACGAAAGCTACATTTGTGCCATTCGTACCTTAACATTTGAGAAACATAATTGTATTGAAAAACTTTCCTATCTTTCTGATGATACTATTGTTTTTAAGTCTGTAGTGCAAATTTTTCTAAGCATATTGTTTCTCACACGACTTGGTTGCTGTTGCAGTTGCTGTTTTTGGAAATGTTCAGCTTTTTAATGAATGTACAGAGAGAAAGAATGTACATGGGTGAGGCCGTGGTCTGGTGGGCTTTTACTGAACAGACAACTTCTGTGAAGTTATGGAACATCAGGCACGGCTAGTCACTGGATGGGAGACCATCAGTGACACACGATCTTTATCCCCACCTCCCCCGGCTGCTGCGACCATCATACGGCAGAAGTTAATCCAAATTCATCCAGGGACCCAACTCGTCGGCCTCTGGTCATACAGGAGTACATTAAAATAAATAAATAAAAAAAATAAAAAACTGTTCATACCTGTAACCATTGCGTACAAATTAGGAGCAGTGCTAGCAGGAAACACTGGAATCATGCCTTCATTTGCATAAACCCCGCTTCTAGCGAACTTCATGAAATTACTTGGTTTGTATTGTTTCATAAAACCATGCCTAAATAATAAGAAGCATACATATAAATTTTATACGAAAACATTTCAAATTCTTTAAATAATAATTATTATTAATACTTATATATTTTGGTCAATTTAGTAATTGTAGTAGTGTTATTATTATTACAATAAATACTTGCCTGAAGCCATCAAAGCAAATAAGTAGAAGTCGACATGATGCTGAAATACACGTATGCATCTGATAAAAAGACACAAATGATGCAAACGCGATGAAATTCCCGACGCACCTTACCATCACTTTTTAATTCAGTTCAGCGACTTTCATACAAAATTTAACCTATAGTTAAACTTTAGGTAAAGGTAAAGTAGAAAAAGAAATGAATTTTTCTCTTCATACGCTTTAGTTACAAACAAATAAGAATCACGAATACCATGTCAAATCGACAGTCTTTGTTAAAGTAATTTTTAGCCAACAATTAATAAATGCGACAGACATTAAAAAATCTTTGCTATTGCTTATTTATTGTTGGCAATGATATACCTTCAAATTTATTTACCCACACAAATGACCGGTTGCACCAACATCAATTAAAAACAGGGTCAACTTAAGGGCGGCGCGGCAGTTAGGGAGCGAATAGAGTGCCTTTATAACCAGGTTATGAAGGCACTCTAGGAGTGAAGATCTTGTTTTAGTCGCATGAGCGTAGCCAAGGAGGGCAGGGGAAGGGGAAGTTGCCCATCCCCCACTAAATCAAGGTTATCTATACAGTGGGATTCTGAAAAAGTGTGTATAACTGTAAGCAATGACAGAGGTGACCAGAATGAACATTTTCTTTTAATACAATGTGGCTCCGAATTTGAACGCTAACTGAGATATGAACAGAAATAAAAATGCTGCCACCAGATCAACAAGTTCATAACTCAGGTTCTGCAATGCCTAGAATAATGAATTTTGGAGGAATAATAGGGTACATAAAACTGTGCATACCGTTAAAATTTGATCGTATTCCAACGAGTAGTTTCCGAGTTACGCATTCAAAATCGTAATCAGATCTTTTGTTTGGGAACAACTTGACGACCCGCCAACTAGAATTTTCTTCACCGGCGGTAACTTCTATGAAGTGATCATGCGGAAGTACAATGAGCGCTATGACAAGTGCTTAAATAAACTTGGAAACTATGTGGAAAAATAGTTAAAGGTACAAAGAATTGGTAAAGAAAAAATTTTGAAACTATATATAGTAGTTTTATGTTTATTGCAAAACGTACCTTACTTTACGAATAACTCTCGTAAATACATATCATATAGCAAATGTAAAAATTTGGCATTAAGATGTTGTAACAGAAAAAATGGAAGGAAAAATTCCACGACCTGGATTCGAACCAAAAACCACGAGTAAAGAATTGTCACATGATTGTATCCTCCTCGCCATTTATCATCTGTCATACATAAAATACACTGATTACCGCTTAATGTGACCACTTTAAGACCAAGCTAAATTGATAGCAATAACCGATGTAGAAAAAAGAGGCATTGAGGGAACTATACATTACGCTGTACAACCTTTATAAGTGAGACAGTGTTTATACTGATTGTAAAGAATACACCTATACCAATCAGTAATTTTGGGCAGCAATACCCATTGACTTAGAAGGAAATAAAAAGTGGCTATTATAAGTGGAATTCGGGAGCAAAAATGATAATAATAACAGAGTTATAACATTAACTGTGATTACATTAAACGGCACCCCACTGTAATACAATAATGTATTTGTAAAATTAGAAATGTCATAAGAATCTTGAGTAAATGTTGAATATTGTTATAAAATTTGTAATATAAAATATTTAATTTAATAATTTTTATGGAAATAAAATGAGAACAATTTATTTAAAGAAAAATTTCTTACTCAATTCAGATTGAATTTTTGCTTTTTTTACTCTCTTAAAATGGTCATGCATACTTTGTCGTTCTTTGTATAGGCGTTCGGCATAGGTGAACCTAACGTGATTGTTGACCCAGGAGCACCTATGCTCCTTGAAACGTTCTATGAAGGAGCATCTAGTGGATCCTATATAATATGGTCCACAATCCGGGCATGTGAGCTTATACAGAGTGGTCCATTTAAGTGTAGACATGGAAATATCTCGAAAACAAAGCATTGCTCGGAAAAATGTCCGAAATCAAAAGTGAATTACTTCGCGGGGGAAATTCATTAGCCAAAAAATCACCCCCCTCCCCCTCTTGTGTTTTAAATAGCAACCCCTATTTTAATGGTATTTCCAGACTGTATACAACATTTGAGAAATGTTTTATTCTTGGTGTTTTTTTCAATTGACCCAACCGTTTAGGAGATAGAGGCACTGAAAGTGTGGAACTTTTAAAGTTTTGAACCCAATTTTATCGTTGAAGGCAAAGGAAATGGACCACCCTTTACAAGCCAAAAGTTTTGAATAGATCCTGTCCTGTGTCCTTGGATTTAATACGAAACGACTGTTTTCTTTTTTTCTATAGGCAATCACGAGGCCTTGCTCACAGAATATGTTGCAATCGTTGGTACTAAGTATGTGAAACTGACATATTCCTTAAATAATAATAATTATAAACTGGAGATAACCTCCAAACACAGGAATTATTTTTCTATTAAAAAATGGAAGGAAAAATTCTGCGACCTAGATTCGCACCAGGAACCTCGACGCCTCTACCAACTTTTCTTTTTTGACAAGGTCGCAGAATTTTTCTTTCCATTTTACAATCGAAACATTATGACATATTCCTTTTTTTCGCTTCTATATTCCGGGTGCGAATTTGGTGACCGTTTTACCTTCTTGTAAAGATTTGGTGACGGGGTCGGAGAAACCTTTCTTCCTAGCTAAATCGAAAGTGGTGGCTATTTCTTCTTTCCTGGCGTTTTTGGTAACTGGATATGTCAATGCACGTCGAAAGTATTGTTTTATAGCGGCCATTCTATGCTGAATTGAGTGATATGAATCAAAAGGAATTATATTGGGGGTGGTCATGCTTTTTCTGAAAATTTCAAAATCTATTTGCATCCAAGGACACAGGAGGCGGACACTATTCTATTTAAAACATATTGTGTGTATAACCTCACATGCCCGAATTGGACGTTTCAAGAAAGGCGAGGGTTGTTCCGAAAGTAAGTTTCGTTATTTTTTCACACGGAAACTTTATTGCCAAAAAAAAAATACACCAAGGCATCATGAAGGCATCAGAGAGACATTTGTTGTAGCGTGCAATCAGTTTGAAGAAAGAGTAGCAACAGTCAGGCGTCCCCGAGCGAGGCTATCGTATCTTCTGTGAGCTTTCCTGCGTGTGGTCTTGCGTTGTCGTCCAAGAGCACAACACCTTCACTCAAGAGCCCTGGTCTCATCGAATGGCAGACCTGAGTTTGCTGAGGGTGTCGCAGTAGCGTGCTGCATTGATGGTCCCTTGATGGAGGAAATCATTGAGAATCACACCTTTCGCGTCCCAGAAAACGGTTGCCATAAACGTTTCTGCGGAGGGTGACACTTTGAATTTTTTCCTCACTGGTGAACTGGGATGAGACCACGTTGTCAGTACACGTCTGTCTGCCATCGTGATTAGTACACGAAAAGCCTCGGGCGCGCCTGTCTGCTGCTACTCTTTCTTAAACTGATTGCACGCTGCGACAAACGTCTGAATGTCGGTGGCGACTATGTCGAAAAATAGTGTAAAGTGTATAGTTCATGACGCCATGCTGTATTTTTTGGCAATAAAGTTTCCATGTGAAAAAAGATGAAACTTACTTTCGGAACAACCCTTGTACATAGAACGACATCTTCAGGCTACACGAAATATCCTACATAACCCCAGGTTAAAAAATGCTTAGTTCAAAAGTGACAGCGAACTAATCCTTTGCAGCTGCTGTGTCTAAGCCGGAGGAAAAAAGGCCTCAACATTAATGACCTACAAGATATATATAAATAAACTAGACGTATATGTCATCTTTTTACTGATCAAGGCAAACGTTACCCACAGATGAATGGGCTCCTTACGACCAACTAATGACTATATGACTGCAAGACGTTATACAATGATCAACAAAGGTGAACTTCGGTTCGTGATATGGAACGCTAGGGGGATTCCCCGTAAGCATATAGAGCTTCACAACTATCTGTGAAACAGAGCTCAAGCCAAGCCAAAATATACGGTAATGTCCAAACACTGATGGAGCTGCGATTATCATCAAGAAGGGAATTAAACAGCCAGAACTGTCTTAAGCAGATAATGCAATCGTCATCCACCATCATCAATGACGTCTCCCTTGATAAAGTGAAGTTCATGTTGCTCTACAATTCGCCCCCTAAACATTTTCTCGTCGCTAGCGATCTCAATAAACTCTTCGATGATGACATTCCAGTTGTCCTGGCTGGCGATCTTAATGCCAAACACCCAAGCTGGAACTCCAGAACGCAGAAATACAACGGTATAATTCTGTACAGATACATACAAGGTAAGGACAGGTTTGCCAATTTAGCCGATTTCATGGCCGACGTTTCAATTGTTGGACATTGTTATAATAAAAGCTAAACAATACACAACAATGGGGAAGAATGCATTACATTTCTCAAGCAAAACACCAGATGGCGAATTGTACTACCCATCCTAAAGCAGCCATTTTTAATGATAACCTACGGGGAAAACGGCGGTTTTAATTGAATTTTTTATAAGTACGAGGGGAAACATTTCGGTTTTCAAAGATTTATCAAAATTCAATAATAAACGAAAATTGTTAAAAAAAAAATCTTTTTAAGTGCCAGATGGATTTTCTTATGAAAATTCGCATAAAAAATACCGCTTTTTTTAAACATCATTTTGCTGAGCTACATAATTTATTAATTCTATAAAAATGTTTAGCCTGCCATTTTTTAATTTGAGAAAGCAATAGCTGTTGCAAAATGTTAAATTTTCACTTCTGTTAAAATTTTTATTACAAATTTATTTTAAAAATTCATTTTAATTAAAAATAAGAATGTGTGAAAAAGTGATAGATATCAATAAAGATAGTGAGACATTTAATATTTTTAACATCACCATTTTTATTAATTCAGAGCAAAAAATTGTAGTTTCTCCCATAGGTTAACATTAAAAATTGCTGCCTTAGGGTGGATAGTACAATCTGCCATCTGGTGTCTTCTGATGTCTAAATTCTTCCCCATTGAAACGTCGGCCATGAAATCGGCTAAATTGGCAACCCTGGGTAAAGACGACATCATCGCTGTTGGGCCAGTGGAGGACACTTACTACTGTGATCGTTCCCCTACTAGTGACGTATTGGACCTCACGTTAATTAATATAAGCCATGCAATATCTTCACGATTGATGGCCTTTCTTCTGACCACAACCTGCGGCGTTGAACTTTGACAATGTCGACATCAGTTTCAGAGAGGAAGTCAAGCATCAGCAATACTGGAAACTCTTCAGAAAAAACCTCAAGGTCCATGACTGCCGTCTCGACGGGGCAAACGGTACAGACGACATCGATCAACATTTTGAAGACATTACCAGGCGTATAAATAGTGCCACTGAAGCTAGTGCCTATCCATTGGAAAATAAACCTCCTCATCGACTCGTGCTCATTCCAGGAATCCTACACCTGATTGCAGAAAGAAACAGGACCCGTAGGCTCTGGCAGCTCTATCGTGAACTTTGGCTAAAATCCAAATACATCAGGCTAGTGCAAAGAGTCCAAGAAGAAGTAAAAGAGCTTCGCGACGCAAGGTGGAATGACTAGTTAAAAAGCTTGTCGGATCGCGACAATTCCATTTGGAGCATGGCAAGAGCTTTACAAAAGAAGAAGAATGATGCGCTTCCTCCACTTCGCATCCCTGAAGGTGATTACATGCAAAATGATCAGGACAAAGCCCAAATCATTGCAGATTCTCTAGAAATGCAGTTTGTTATCCCTATTAACAACAATCCCGAGAGTCAACTCGTGTACCATCATGTAGAAGATGGTGTAATCAACTTTGATGAAGTTCCACAACATTTAACGATAATCAACGTAGAGGTGGAGAGATCGCTACCATCATAGGGAATCTGAAAAAAGAAGGTGGCTCCAGGAAAAGACAAGATGAACAATAATGCCCTAAAAATCTCCCGAAGAACATTATTGAAGACATCACGAATATCATAAGCGACTGCTGGAAGTTTTTCTACTTCCCGGCTCATTGGAAACAAGCTATTGTGTTAAGTATTTCCGAGCAGTGACAAAACCTAGCAATTCTCGCGAGCTACTGACATATCAGCCTGCTTCTCTCGATGTCTAAAGTTCTGGAGAAAATGATCCTCGCCAGATTCAATGTCCACTGTCTCACCAATGGTCTAGTTCGGAATGATCAGTTCGGCTTTCGTGACGAACACTCGTGTAAGATGCAGATATGGAAGCTCGTTGAAGACTTCAGTACCCCGCTGAACTTATCTAGGTACTGTGGCGTGGTTTTTCTCGATGCAAGTAAAGCTTTCGATAAGGTATGGCACGATGAGCTAATCTACAAGATGATTAGAGACGGGTTTCATCCTGATTTGATTTGATTTCGATGGTAAAATCTTTTCTTAACAACAAATTCTATCAAGTTAAAGTTCGTGAAAATCTATCCTCACCCCGTAAAGTAAAGGCCGGTGTTCCACAAGATTCTGTCCTTGGGCCCGTTCTGTTTAATTATTTTGTTCATGATTTCCCAAAAACCCTAAAATTGTAATTTATATCTCTATACTGATAATACTGTCATCATGACATGGGGGGCATCAGCCGGCTCACGTTATCACTCGTCTGCAGAACACCTTGAAGAAATTTGAAGATTGATTTAATTGCTAGAGGCTGTACCTTAACGTCGGAAAATGCAAAACCATATATTTGTCAGCGAAATTAGAGGCGAGGATCGTCAAAAGAGCCAGCGATCACCATCCTCCCACCCCCGCTGCGATCCGTGGTAGCGCCGAGCATTGATTGGAGAAGATTGAGAAAATGGACCAATGAATAGCAAGAGAGATCGAAGGAGGAAACGCGGGGCGTCGCCGCTGAACGAGGAAAAGAAGGAGAAGGATAGTGATGGCGATGGAAAGCGGTACGGAATACGACAGCAGGGAAAAACTTTAGCTTTGGACTTGGTCGGAAGAGAGAAAACGGCTCCGCGAGAGAACGAGCGATGGAGATACGACGTCGGAGGTTTATGGAGACGGAGCGCTAAAAAAGCAACCCGCAATTTAAATACGAATGGGAGGTGCTTGTTGGATCTCTGTTGCAACAATGGACTTTCCATCACAAACACCTTCTTCCAGCACAGGGATGTCCATAAGTATACCTGGTACAGGGATGCAATGGACCAGAAGTCACTGATTGATTTTGTAATCGTTTCAGCCGACTTATTTCGATCAGTGTTGGATACTCGTGTGAGAAGAGGGGCAGAACTATCAACTGATCACCACTTTGTTGTCTGCACTTTGCGATTCTCTGAATCCATGCCAACCAAGCGAAATACTAGGTTCAGACAAACTTGGCGCATCAAATGGGAGGCATTGGAGGATAGAGCTGTGAGGAAGACCTTTGCAGATAACATATCTTCAAGTTTCAAAGAACTACCCAGTGATCATGCTTCTGTTGAAGAGGAGTGGCAGTTATTTAAAACTGCTGTGATTACTTCGGCTGCATTGTGCTGTGGTCGTAAGCGGCTGAGTGTGGCGCAGGGCGGTGAGAAAAGGACTGCATGGTGGAATGGTGAAGTCCAAGAAGCTGTCAAGGCAAATAAGGGAGACTATTTGCTATGGCTTGCAAATAAGTCAACTTTGAGTCGAGCGCGGTACACTGAGGCGCGAAAAGCAACACCAAATACAGTAACCACAGAAGACAGCTAAAGCCAAGGCTGGGAGAAGTTCGGGGAGAAATTGGAGGCAGACTATGGTTCGGCAAACAAGGTATTCTGGCAGACCGTGTGCCGCCTCCGTGGAAAGAAGTCTCTTTCATCACGAACTATTAAGAGTTCAGATGGGAGGCTTCTGAAAACGGAGGAGAGCGTGTTCCATAGGTGGAAGGAATACTTTGCATCTCTTCTTAATCCGGTGGCAGCAAAAACTGAGGCACATGAGGTGCAACTTGGAGCGGAGAATAGTCACGGTAGTATCACTGAAACAGAAGTCATATGGACAATTAAGTCCCTGAAGACTGGCAAAGCTACAAGTGATGATGAAATCCGGTCCGAGATGATAAAGGCCTTAAATCAGGATGGTATCCTGTGGCTGACTCGAGTGTGTCAGGTTGCTTGGATATCTGGACAGGCCCCTAAGCAATGGCAGACAGGAATTGTGACCCCTATCTTCAAAAAGGGAGATCAGAGAGATTGCAACAACTATCGAGGCATCTCTTTGCTCAGCATTCCTGGGAAAGTGTACGCTAAGTGTCTGGAGAAGAGAAGTCGGGAAATAGTCGACTCCAAACTGTCGAGGGAGCAGTGTGGTTTCCGACCTGGCCGAAGCACGACGGATCACATCTTGCTCTAAGGCAAATCTTTTTTGAGAAATCCTGGGAGTATGCAAAAAAGGTCTACGCTTGCTTTGTCGACCTCGAAAAAGCATATGACAGAGTTCCGCGGGAGAAGCTCTGGCAAGTGTTGCAAGAGTATGGAGTGGATGGGCAATTACTGGTTGCTATCATGTCTCTGTACGAAAGCTCCGAGATGTGTATCCGGATAAATGGCATTAAGTCAAGGCCGTTCACCGTGGGTGTTGGACTCCGCCAAGGGTGCGTACTGTCGCCCCTCTTGTTCATTATCTTTATGGACTGGATAGACAGGGGCAGCCGAAGCGATGAGCGTGTTTGTGTGGGCGACTGCCTGGTGGAGAGGTTGCTCTTTGCTGGCGACCTTGTCCTCCTTGGGTCTTCTCGCACGAACCTTCAGCATGCACTAGACCGGTTTGCAGTCAAATGTGAAGAAGCTGGGATGAAGATCAGTGTGGCTAAAACTGAGGGTCTGGTCCTTTCAAGACAGCTTGCTCAGTGCGCTCTCCATGTTAGGGAAGCCTCATTGAGACAGGTGAAGAAATTCAAGTATCTAGAGATTGCATTCATGAGTGATGGACGGCAGGAGAAAGAATTGGATGCTCGGATCGGTGCAGCAAGCTGTGTCAGACGTGAACTGTGGCGATCCGTGGTAACGAAACGCGAGCTGGGTAACAAAGCCAAGCTCTCCGTCTTCAAATCTATCTTTGTCCCCATTCTCACCTATGGTCATGAGGCTTGGGTAATGATCGAAAGAGTGCGATCGCGGGTACAAGCGGCCGAAATGAGATTCCTAAGAGGTGTGGCAGGTGTTACCCTACTAGATAGAGTGCACAGCAGCACAATAAGGGAATCTTTAGGTGTTGAGCCGCTACTTCTCCGCATTGAGAGATCTCAGTTGCGCTGGTATGGCCACGTGATACGGATGCCGCAAACTGGTCTTCCTAGGCAGTTTTTATTTTCCAAGCCGGTGGGTAAGAGACCAAGGGGTCGGCCCAGAACCAGGTGGCTAGACTACATGGAGAATCTGGGTTCCATTCGCTTGGGTATTACCAGGGAGGACATGCGCCTGATGGCGGAAGATCGCGATCGCTGGAGATCCTCCATAGTGCTGCTGCCCCCGTGACCCTAACGGATAAGCGGGTTTGAAAAGTAAGTAAGTAAGAGCGCTAAGAAAAAGCCGGTCAGCCACGCGTTGGAGGAACTCGGAGCGCTCGTTATCCGTCGCTTGCAAGGAGGAAGAACGTATACGGCCACGTCGTAGCAGGACGTAAAGAACTACCAGGCGCCCAAACGAGTGAGGAAATTAAGGACCAAAGAAACCCTCATAGCGGAGACAGACGTATATTTACGCCTAGAGTGCCAGGCTCGGACTTCCATAACAACAGGCCACGTCAACGAACTAGGACGTTTTATGCTACTTCAGGGAGCAGCTTGAAGCCGTCAACGCCGTCAAGGATAGAAGACATCGCAGACAGTAGAAGCAACGTTCCTCACCTAATCTTGCAGGTAACGGGGTGGGGGCTTCCGTGGTCAGGTGACGCGCGGCCGCTCCGTGCCTTGTTTGAGCGGAATAGACATTGCAGTAAGCGTAATTTGTGACTAATAGATAGTTTAGATAGATGCCTACATAGTTAAGTATAGATTGTAAGCATTGCCGTGTGTGTGGAGCTATTCTAATGGTGCTCTTTGTTGTTGTATTTTAATAGTTCTACCAGCGAGCACCTCTCTAATGCGAACCGATGGTTTACCCACTACCCTATGTGGATTTACGTTGCTGCCACCATTACCTCCTCAAGTTCATCGTGATAATTCAAATTACGTTAATAATTGACTGTGTCCCGATTTCATAGACTTTTTGTATTAATTATAGAAACAATCTATTTTGCAATTTCCTTCAAGAGTAACTACTTGGAATTTCTGCCATTAAACTTTATTTATTTATCTCATTCAAAGTTCCCTCTCCGAACGGGTTAATACATTATTAATTTAACCGTATCAATATTTCAACAAAAAGCTGAAGCGTCCTCCAGATTCTTTTGTTTTATTCAAAAAGTAACTCGAATGGGTTGATAACTACAAGTTCCTTGGCGTTAACTTAATAAACGAATGAAAAATTAGTAAAATGAGTTTGCTAAAAGTAATTGCCTTTTTCCCAAAATATTTTAGTTTCTTTTTTTAAATTTTTCAGTTAAATTACAGTTTTTCTGCACAAATTACAATTTTTCATTTGTTGCCAGTGAAGAGAGTCCATAGAAGGTGAAAATGAAAAGACATAACTGTCACTTGGCTACACAATATTATCGGCATATACCGTATTTACTCCTATAAGACGAGATTTCCAAATTATGGGGTCGTCTTAAAATCGCAAATTACACTAATATTCAGACTTTTGCAAGTGAATGCTAAAATTCTTCACCTCGGCTGCAGTGGCGCTGCCATTTATACTGGCATTCTCGATCATAAAGAGATCACACGAGATTTTACGATAGCGCTCGAGAGATTGGAAAAATACGAGGGTCATTCCGCAAGTAATGCACAATATTTTTTTAAAATTTATTTTAACACTAACAGGGGCACCCGGCGTTGCCCGGGATAAATACAGTTGTAGGTAAACAGAACAATCTCAAGAAGTTAAATAATAATTCAAGCTCAAAATTGGTTAAATAACAAGAAGTTAATCCTCCCGAGGAAGGTCTAGGAAAGTAGCGGAAGCCCTGAGATCATCTATTTTTACCCTTTTGTCTCACTTTATAAGCCCCGTCTCCAATTTTTTAAATCAAAAAATTGATTTTCTCGAACGTAGTATTTAGAAAGTGTAAAAGAGCTCTATCTTCCTTCGTTTCTCATCATTTCCGAACGTATCATATCACAAGCCATATGTTGCCATAGTTCTAAAGATTAATAATTGCCACCCCCACAATTCCGATCCCATTGGGACAATTTGGCCCAAACTTCATAGTAATATTGATCTTGCTTACAGGAATCTGCATACCGAATTTCACTCCTTTATATGCATAAATACACGTAGAGACCTTTTGGTCCCCTCTAATTTCCACCCCCGAAATTCTGACCCCAGTGGGCCAATCAAAACCAAACTAAATAGTGAAGGTAGACATGCCCATAGTAAGCTACATTCCGAATTTCAACCTTCTACCTCAAAAAATGCGGAAATTATGAAGGGGACGGACGGACAGACAGACGGTCATTCTTCCGCTACTTAATAACTCACTCAATACAACACACAGCGAAGAGACTGCTTCCTCTGTCGCCTTTCCATTCTTTCTCAATAGTCTGCTAATCTCTATTAAGTGCTCATTTTTAAAGATTTTTCAAGAAAATGTTAAGTTCTAAGAAAAATCCGAAAAACAGGAATTCTAGCTGATAAACCGGCGTCGCCCTGGACTTTATTTAACCTCTTTTGACCTGCCTCAGATTAAAATGAAATCCATGTTCACCACCGGGGAACATCACTGGATACTTTAGACCCATCTTTCTTTCGAAGTTTTCCTTGCCCTTGCCGTAGAAGCTCTTATACCCTTTTGCTCTAGACTTTTACCGTGCAGGTACATACGCCTGCGTTCCAAGGTGGTGTAAGGCAGTTGAAAGGGACGGGGATTACGTGGAAAAATGACATGTTGTTCCATAAGTCGTAAGGATGTAGAATAAAAAATAAATTTAAAAAAATATTGTGAATTACTTTTGATCATTCCCATTCACATATCGCAGCAAGTTTTCAAGTTTAAGATATAGGTCGACGCGGTAGCATTTTAAATTTTTTTTTTGAATAATGAATAAGTTGTTTTAATTTTTCCAATAAGTATTTTTGCTTTCATGTTCATTAAAAAAAATTTTCCTCAAAAATTTACCTCAAGACAGTGGGGTCATCTTATAATCAAAAGCTTATAGTCAGGTAAATACGGTAATTTAAATCTCTATTGTAACACCCAGGAAAGACTTTATAATCCATGTTAAGGTCCAATGGGTTACATGTTCTGGGGCTGGAGTTTTCGGGAGATGGATAATCTTCCCCACTGTAAATTCTGATGTGATGGAGGAAGCTTTGGCTGACAATGTTAGATGGAATTAAGCACTTGTACCAGGACAGGCTCAAGGAAATTCCATGTCATGATGTAGAAGTATATGGGAAGCCATCCACGCCCAGACTGGACTGCAGATGGCCACCCACTGACAGGAACTTCTTGACCTAGCCCTCGGAGAGAGGACGTGTAATGAAGGCATCAATATCAGTAACAAATGGTGGGAGTGCTTCAATCCAATTCTTCGTGGATCTGATATGAAGACTGAGCGATTGAAGAAGGAAGTCCACTGATACCGCTGGAGGGTATACTGAATGCTGTTCGTTACCTGAAGATCGTCGCAGACCAGGTACACCCCTTCATGTCGACAGTGTTTCCTCAGGGTGATGGCACCTTTCAACAGGACAATGCTCCCTGCCATACTGCCAAAATTGTCCACGACTGGTTCGAGGAGCATGAGGATGAATTCAAGCTACTCCCATGGCCACCAAACTTCCCGGACCCCTACCCCATTGAACATTTGTGGGACCATCTCGATCGCCATGTCCGCAAGCTGGACCCTCCACCATGCACGGTGATGGAATTACAGGATGCACTGATCGCCGAATGGCCCCAGATACCTGCAACCACCTTCCGAGGACTTATTGACTCTCTGCCTCGTCGACTAGCTGCTGTGCTTGCCGCCAAAAGTGGATAATCCGGATACTAGCAGGTGGTCATATTTATGGGTCCCGACCCTGTATATGCCGGACGTCACTCCCCAAGTAAGTTTTGCTCTAAGCGCTGCGCCTGATGCTTTGCGGGTCACTGGAGCAATGAATTCGCTCCTTATTTGACGGATGTTGGCAACAAACTCCTCCTTGGGGTGGAATTACGGAGGAATGTCAGGATCTCTGGTAGCATGAGGAGATAACGATGATGGACTCTGGCAGTCATAACCAATCTTCTTGATGAACCGCCCAATACTGATTTTTAAAGACAGCCACGAAGCTAAGGTACGAAGCAATCCGTAGAGATGTTGTTCCATAAATTGAACAACGATCCCATGTAGTCTCATTATCTAGTAGAGGAACCTTCACAAACCAGCTATGAGGTGGCACAGAAGCGGTTCTTATAGATGATGTTGAAATTGGAGGATTCCATGATCATAAATAGGCAATGTGATATGAAAAGTTACTGAGTATAACCTCCATGGAACCAGGGGTGTCAGCCACGCATTATCAACAAGAAAAACTTTTAGTCTCGATGACACTTTGGATCCTTGAGGGTTGGTGAACCCCGGATGATTACTACGTGGAAGTTATGTTCGTCTGCGTGGCAGTTAAAGTCACCAACAATCGCTACAGGAAAAGACTAGCACAGGCAATACAATCAATGACATACAATCAATGACATACACATGAAGCATACGGAAGTGACACCACATGTTGAGTTGTCCAACGAAACCATTCTGCAGTCGTAGTTACATTTACGGATCATTGCCTGGATAGATGAACTCAGAACGATGGCAGCTACCCTTTAGCCATTGGGGTAGCGACTACGAAGGCAAAAATATCATAGCACAGCTGTGATTGAGCTAATTTCACTTCTCGAAGAAGAAAAATGTCCGAAGAGAAATAATTGATTATCTTAATACTGATGTTTTAATAGCGGCGGAGGCTGGTCTAGATCCGATGGAGAAGGCTGGTCCGGATCTGAAGCAGGAAATTTAGCTGGCTTGTTACAAAATTTTGGTGGTCTTGTCCTTAGAAGTGGATTCCTTGATACTGAATTGACAACTGGCCTCGCGTCTCCGTTGCCTTCGTTTTATTTTGTTTTCTATCTACTTCATCAAACATGTATTTTCCCTGGCCAATCGGGATCGATTTCGTCGACCTCTCTTCGACGATTCCGATACCGGGGATGGGGTTGACTGGATTCAGCGTGGTTCATGTCAAGAAATCCACCTACTCGATTACACAATAAATTTTAACTGTCAACCTTAAACGCACTTATACGTTTTTAAGATCTTTTTAAAATATTCTCTTGTTAAAATGTATGCAAGCAAAAGAAAATATTTGACAACACTGATGATATATCAGAAAGTAAATATTTTAAAAAGGCATGCACAAAAAAAAAGCTAGGACATTAAATATTGCTATCTGCTTTATTTTGAAGATATTTATTTTTTATTCTCCATACAAATGGTGCAAAATTGTATAGATCCAAGTTTTACTTTGTAATTCAAGTCAGGAAACATACACCCGTTTCAAAAAATTTTAAGATTATCATATTTTACTAAATTAAAAAATGTTTAATATCATTCCACTGTAAAAGTAGATGAAGATCCACAAGCTTAATGAGTTCTTCAATGAAAGTAAGATTTATCTTCATTTTAACATGAACTTTACATTACTGAGGCTGCCATTGTTTGGGCGGGGCTTCAAATTCAGGAGATAACACATCAGAGGGTATATATTGACGTTTTCAAAAGGTTTTACTGTTAGACCTGCGCGAAAACTTGGTCCAGCAGCAAGAAATATGGCACGCATTGAAATGAATGAGTTATTATAGGAATGCTCGGCCCTATGAACGGCATACAGTTCACCCTCATCCTGAAAAAAAAACGGGATTTTACTTAGAAAATTGCAGTCATATAAAATAAAGTTTCAAAAGTTAAAATATAACATTTTATGAAACTACATAATAATCCGAAATAATGATAGTGCCTGAGTTAGTTCTTTAAGTTAGTGTTTCTTAAAATAGGGATCGAAAATCCCAAGCGGTCGTGAAAAATTCTTGGGTGGTCGGATAAAATTTGGGTGGAACCAAACCCTATAAGTGTATGTGTTTATAGATCTTGATTGGAACATATAATACATATTAGGACACCCAATTGGGGAGTTACGGGAGTCCTTTGGAATTTTTACATGTGAAAGGGGGTTGCGAGCCAAAAAATTTAAGAAACACGGCTTTAAGTGACCGTTGACTTTTGTTATTACTACACTGCTTTGCAATGAAATTGCCCCACCCACAAGGAGTTATCCGAATGAGCCAAAAGTAGGTATACAGCAAGAGATACATCTGAACACACCTTCATTACCTTATTGGAGCCAAGACGTGCACTCGTTTATACAGGGTATCCCAACGGCAAGCGGCATCAGTAGGTTGTGGCACCACCTCTAGCGGCGTTGCATTGTTCCAGCCGCAGGTGTAGGTGATCATACAGGTGGCGAATGTCATCTTGGGGTACGTCTGCCCAGGCCTGGTGAATCTGCTGTGTCAGTTCATGGAGATTGCGGGGTGATCGTAAACGATGTCCCACCATGTCCCACACGTGCTCAATTGGCATTAGGTCTGGGGACCTCGCAGGCCATGGCAAGCAGTTGACATCATGCAAGACATGCCATGCTCATGTTTGCCGTGTGCGGTCTGGCGTTATCCTGCTACAAGACTGCGTCGCGTGTGGTGTGCAGAAAGGGCAGTAATACGGGCTGCAGAATCTCTGTGACGTACCGTGCTGCTGTCAGGGTGCCTTGAATGGTGACTAAAGGCGTTCTGGTATCGTAGCCGGCACCCCAGACCATGATCCCCGGTGTTGGTTCACGATGGCGATACCGTATGCAGCGTTCATTGGCTGCGCCCACACCCGTCCGCGTCTGTCGTCGGTGTCCAAACAAAAGCGGGATTCGTCGCTGAAGACCACCGGGCGCCTTTCCATTCGCCAGCCCACTCGTTCACGACACCATTGCAGTCGTATCGCGCGGTGCCCAGGTGTCAAAGGAAGACACAACAATGGACGCCTGGCAGACACTGTCACGGCGTGTAACCGGCGTGCTATTGTCGCTATTGACACTGGAGCATTACCGGGAATAGTGATGTTGTCGCGCAGTTGCCGCAGGGTGATGGTTCTGTCCGCTAGCGCTGTTCGCAGTATCCGCCTATCGGTACGAGCTGACGTGCTTCTCCGGGCCCCAGAGCCTGGTCTTCTGACGTGTGCCTTCCTCTCGACATTGCCTCCAACATCGGCCTACCGTCCATGCGTCCCGCAACACATGGACAGCAATCCATCTGGTTGACAATAATCCGATCTCGTTCAAAGTCCGTTAATTGCGTGAATGGTTGTCATTGTCGTCGTTGCGGCATTGAGACCGTTGTGCGGATTACAGTATTATACGTCCACGAGGCAGTTGCTTCCTCCCTACTGCATAGAACGTCTTTCACAGGTATCAACTAATGAGCACCCGGACACCTTGTATCAACCCAAATGGTCATGTCCCGTGAGCATGCATCTAATGGCTTACTAGTCGGAGGTAGACAACCCCCCCCCCCCACTAAATATGGATAAGGTCGGATAACTCCTTGTTGGTGGGGCAATTTCATTGCAAAGCAGTGTATTTAGCGATTTCCATTCGCAATGGATAGTTTCTCAAATTTGTATTTAAATTTGATTTCTACTTCTAAAACTCTAAAGTTTTAAAAAATGTTCTTCTAAATTAACACTCATATGTTATATCAGCAAAAGGGTACCCACAACGTGGTTTAGTTGATATTACACAAAAACAGCAGTCCGATCGAAGAAGCAATCGTTGCCGACCAGCCCGGCAACAAATTGACATCTTCCAAGAGAAACTTCGATGGGAAGTGACACGATTGGAGAACAAAAAATGCATGCATAATGAATGAAAAGAAAAATCAAATAAAAAGAGAAGCGCATGCAGAATAGAAGTCAGCTCATTGGTTTCTTCTCATCATGCAGAAAGGGATTCTCGCTCCATCAACGCTGCCCGGGGAGCCTCAAAGGACGTTGAACAAATTTTCGTTTTGGAAGAAGAATTATTAGAGAACAATTTTGAGGAATGGAAAGATATCGATACTTATCATATGCCTTACCTGAATTCTTAGCAATTAAACATTAAAGATGCGTGGAACCTTATTATTTGACTTTCGTTAATAATAATTCTGCTTGAAATACGAGGGTAAGTCAATATACAGGGTGATTCAGAAAGGCAGGTCAAGAATGAAATACCCCTGTAAAGTTTGTAGCGGGGAACAGTATTTTTCCTATAAACATGGGTCCAGAAATGCATCCTTACAGAGATAATGCAACTTATACGAGGTAGGAATGGATGTGCGTTACCCGGACGGCAATGGTAGGGTCCATGTAAATTAGCATCTAAACATGTAAATTGTTCGTGTTCTCTCCTTTAAAAGAGAGGAAACGAAACATGTAACTCCATTGTCGTACAATGGATCGCTTGACTAATGCGGAGCTGGCAGACATACATCTCGTCTACGACGAGACGCAGGGTAATGCTACTGAAGCTGAAAGGATTTACCAACAGCGTTTTCCATATCGTGATCACCCACATCTTCACCAGAGTTCGCGAGAATCTCGTCCGCAGACTAAAAACCTGCATCGAGGCTCAGGGTCGGCATTTTGACCACCGTTAATGTCATTCCTAACCTCGTACAAGTTGCATTATCGCTGTAAGGATGCATTTCCGGACCCATGTTTATAAGAATAATTTTGTTCCCCGCTACAAACTGTACATGGTATTTCATTCTTGACCTACCTTTCTGAATCAACCTGTATAACTTGCAAAATGAAATATTTTCAAATTGATGCAATGTGGGCTTGTGTTATGAATATCGGTCGTTGCAATGATCCTTTACTTAAATATCGGTTTAGATAGCAGCACAAACGTATAAAGTTTATGGCGCTTGTAGTTACGTTCTCGTGCAGCGGTGAGTCCTTCGAATATCAAGTGGGTAAATGGCAAGAGTGTTGGCTGATTGTACCCGTGATGAACAAAACAGAGCAAATCTGCTGAGCAAGTGCACAAATAAATGTTACCTGTTTACGGTAACAAACGTTTATCCAGGAAAGCCGTTTACAACTGGTGGAACATTTCAATGGTGGTCGAAACAGTATCAGCGATACCGTTCGTCCAGGTCGTCCTATAGAGTTTCGCAGTGACGCTACTATGAGGAAAGTAGAAGACATGATCCTGCCAATCGACGTGTGACTACCGTCGAGGTGGCTTCACAGTTGGAACAGCTCACAGCATTCTGCATGACAACCGAACCGCAGTTTCACAATGTGCGTGCACGAAAGGTTCCTCGTAAGCTCACTGACCATTACAAAGACACCCTGTCACTATAGCATCTTATGCGGTACGCCAGAGAGAGTTGTGAATTCCTTAACCGCATCGTCACTGGTGACGAAATTATTATTCACCAGTGAAACTGAAACATCCCTCATCACCCAAAACGAAAAAGTTAAGGTCACCCACTTGGCACGGAAGATGATGGTCTCCGTGTTTTGGGGCAGCAAAGGCATCCTACGCATAGAATTTCTGCTCCAGGGTCACACAGTCACTGTATCCACTTATTGCAGAATCCTGACGAAGTTACAGTCAGCCATTCACAGGAAACGTCCCAGTGCTTTGCGAGATGGACTTCTGTTGGATGACAACGCTCGTCCACACAATGCCACTATCACAGGATAAAGTTGAAAATACTATATCGCCTTATGTTGATGACAAAGATAACGATACAAAACATATAAGCAACATCGTTGAAGAGTGGTTTCAGAATAATGAGCTTCTCAGCCGCCTGATTTGATTCCCATTGAAATGTTATGGAATGATTTAAAACGAAAATTGAAACTAAAAAAAAGTTAAAAGTAGGAAGCAGTTATTTGAAGCTGCAAAAGAAGTATGGGAAGGAATTCCAAGCGAACGTTGAGTTGCTCTGGCTGAATAAGAGATGTGCAGCTGTAATAAACAGTTTTGGCCATCTCGCAAAATAATGAGTTTCATTGAAATTTTATCATTCGTCCTAAACTAAGTCAAAAAGTCGGTAAAAAAGTCAAGGTATTGGCAAAACAAAATGTCCTACCTTAAAATAAAAACTCTTCTGTTGAAATAAAATTATTTTTTATACAAATGAAGTGTATGAATGATTTATTCAACATGTAAATCCTTTCATGTTACAATGTACAATAAAAAAAAAGAAATAGGAAATTTCCTCACATGGTCCTAAGCATAGTGACCGCCACTGTATATCAGTTTTCAAAATCCGTATACCACTTCATTAGACTCAGTCTTAATATTAAGTTAATATTAAGAGAATTTAGAATAATAAAGGTATTAAATGAAAACACATTCCATACATTAAGCATGCCGATACTTCTTTCAATTATTACACTTACCCAAACTGTAACGTAGCCTTCCTTTGCCACTATCAGTATCGGGGGTACCCTTTGATTGTTTGAGTAATGCAGGACTTCTGGAATATCTTGCTTCAAATAAACCTCAAAATTCGGGTGAGCATTTCTTAATTTATTGTAGATGGCATCCACATTTTCTTTCTTAAAGGGCACTAAAAATGCCAAAGGTCCTTTCTTGTGCAAAAACATTTAAAGTGGTAAAAAAAACAACATGGTTTAACATTCTAGTGTTAGGTTAAAGTGACATTATTTGTTAAGGGGTATCAAAATAATGGACTTACAAATAAATATCTAAGCTCCAGCCTTTTTATGTACTTGCTCAGAACAAGATTTTCGTGAGGTTCTTTGTTAACGTTTTTCATCCCGTGATCCGAAACAATAATGATATTAGTTGATGTCAATAAATTTTTTGTCTCCAGTTCATGCAACAAATAACCAAATAGATTGTCCAAGTCATTAACCTTACGTCGAATATATTTGGAAAACACTCCGTGCCCGTGGCCAGTGGAATCAGGTTCTTCAAAATAGAGGGCAACGAAATCAACGTTTTTGTTGGCGAACCAGTCAACAACAGTGTTAATACGATTGCGAAAGGAATAGAATTTTTTGTATCTTAATGAAAATGTCGCTGTCGTGCCATTAAGAGGAATCTGGATTAATAAAATCACGAAATGTCTTAGTCTTACTTAAATTCGAAAGAATAACAAACAAAATCTAATATATAAATACCGGGAATTGTTCAATAAAACACGAAATATTGGTTTAATATCCAAATTTATTTTGTCGCCTTCAAAATATGTCCATTTCAATGCGATACGCTAATACCAATGAATGATCTAGTCGTCGAAGCAAATTTTATACGCACTTTCCTCTATGACCTCTAGCACCTTATGCGAATTTTGTTTTATGAGTTTGAGGAACAGGAAAAATCACACGGGGCCCTATCTGGCATATACAGTCTTCGTCGATGACATTCATTGTGTTTTTAGACAAAAATTCGCGTACAATAGCTGATATGCGGGATGGTGCATTATCATATTGCGAAATCGAAGAGTTTCCAACGCTTCAACACAAAAAATTTCGTCAACACAAAATTTGAAGCAAACTCATTTTGGTAGATATTTTTGTCCATTTCAAAAATCGAAGAACATACATGAGGTCGACTAAAAAAATCAACAACTGTAAACAAACTGGTTAACAAATGGCGACAAAACTCCACGTGACAATTAGGTACTTTGGTGCCGTCTAATAACAAATGTTTTTTTTTTTTCTTACCATTTAAGCGTGCTTTTTTAAATAAAAAATTCCCAGTATTTATCTGACCGATTATATTATTGTACGCAGAAAAGTTAAAAAGAAAAATAATTATTGTATACAGAAAAATCAATGGAGCCAACCAGTGGCGTAGCGAATATAAATTGCGCCCGGGGTATAATATTCATTTTTCTATCTCGTCTTGTCATATTTTGTGTTTGAGGCGCCCCCTAGCAAGGGTATCAAGAATGAATTCCGGAGCATCATGACCACTCCCCTCGCTATGCCACTGGAGCTAAGATCCTTAAGTAATGACTTCCGAAACGTATTAGACAGAAAAAAATAATTGAATTGTTCGGAACACTCAAAATTGGAGTATAATTGTTCATTTACGGATGGCGCATAAAAAATATCTGAAAGGCTTCCTCTACTGTAATTTAATCTACAATAAGTTGTAAATGTTTATGATATAGTTGTCTCGATACTTTGAACTAGTTGCATTTCAGAATGGAAACACTAACATTGGAATGGCACATGTTCATCGTAAAGAAATTTTACGAAAATTCCATAAACAATATTGTAGGAAGATGCCTATTCAATTAAACATTTGAATCGTTTTGTAGAATTGGTCCAGAATCTGCACCAATCGAGACGACATTATTGGGATCAGTTCTGTTGAGGGAATCGTCACAGCAGAGTTAGAGGCATTTCCTGAAAAATGGCTTTGTTTCTGTTGCACGTCGTTGCCGAATGCACCGAACTACTGGTTTTTGCAGTGTGGAGCAAGCCTGCACTGCGGAAATCTTTGATTCCGTCAGGCAACGTTTCGAGATTGGGTCATTGCTCTGTGCACTGTCGTTCAGTGGAGATGATGTGGAACGGTTCATTTGTAATCCTGATTTTAATTCCTGTGATTAATTTTTCTGGGGTTATTACTTTAAGGACATATTCTTCAGAGATGCTCCTGCAATACTTCAGCATCTCTGTACTCAACTTCCAGAAGAGACGCATGCAATTGAAAGAGCTGTTTTACATTCTCATCGCAGCAGATGGAAGCACCTCATATAGGGAATTTCAAGATGTCTGTTATTGAATAAATATGATAGCAAGCATCTAAACTTCATTTTAAATTTTTTCTAGGAAAATATCTGCATGAGCGTAAATGATCTAGGGCTAGCCTGCGTAGATATATACTAGTTGTTACCCGCGGCTTCGCCCGCCCGCGCCATCTGTTGAGGGGAATTACAAAGCAAAAGCAGATAATTTTAAATGCAAACCCCAGGAAGTGGGGAAGGGGGGGGGGTCGTAGGGGGCTGATTTTTGGCGATAGAGCAGGTCCTTTATTGATAAGCCTGCCCTGAAAATTTCAAGTCGCTAGCTCAAACCGTCTAGGAGGAGATAGAATTACAGATAAATAAATACACGCAAGAGTTTTAGTATATAGATATTCTTCATCCTTTGTTAGCAGTATCCGAACGTTTATGTGATGATGATGATTTCACTGTATTAGACTATAATGCTGTTTAACAAGGGATGTAAACATAGTTGTACGAAGCACTTTTTTTGCGCGCAAGCATACTTTGGAAACGATAGCGTTGTTTTCAGGGGAAGTGGATTCGTGCGTATTGTTGAGCAGTGGAAGAAAGAAGTTGAGAGTGTATTAAAACACACACACAGCGCTTTAAAAATGGAGTCTTTGTATGGCTATATGTGCTCAAATTTTTTCGCTTTCTCGGTTTATTTTGAAAGAAACAAAATTTAGCGATTTCTTATTTTCCGAGCATCAATAGTAGTTTTAGATAAGTAACATTTCAATTTTGGGTGAATCTGTGAGGTACATATTCGTATATTTCTCTTGTAAGACGATCCCAGATGGCCTGAGCGAACGAGCACTCAAAAAACACATGCTGAATGTTCTTAACTACGCCACAGAAGAGGCATCCAGCAGATCCGAACACCCTTTATTGATGGAGCTTTTGAAAAGTATAGAATCCGCGATGCAGCAACCGCCAATCTTCTTCTCATTGACTGCCGAGCTCTTTCAAAAACACCAGGTTGTTTCTAATTGCATTATACTCATCAACTATCCGATTTTTCAAATCTTCTACTGCCGTAGTGGAATCCACGGGTAAAGCGATAGTGTTTGCAATATCTGCACTAACTTTGTGTGAGCGCAAAAAACAGTTGCTTTTAGTAATCAGAATGTTGTTAAAAGATATCAGTATTGCTTTTGTCAAAAAACCTTCATCGCCTTGTATCTTCGAAACAAAGCGAGATTCCGACAATCATCAAAGGACCAAAGATTTTAACCCAAAGAATTACCCCTTGAATTTTTGCCGTATATTTAGTAAACCCTGTATATTGAGTTAATATTTGCTGTTAAGTGTAAATTTTTTTTTCAAAAATATTCTATTTAATAATAAGGCGTCATCAAAATCGAAGGCGATCGGGAGTAAACAAGTGATCACCAACCGGTCGTCCTCCCCCGCTGCAATTTTCAGTTGTCCCGATAGTTCATCGGCGAAGCAGAATCAAAAACAGCCAATCAGCGATAAGAAAATCAGCAACCCAAACGCTCAGCGTCACCGTTTACTGGAAGACGGAGCAAAGAGAGGAAAAGCAAAGAGAAGAAAGAGAAAGGAGTGGGGTAAAAAGCGAGGAAGATAGAAGTAGAATGACCAAAGAGTAGACCGAAGAATCTTCGGACAATTAAGAAGGTGGAAGCTGCTGGTGCTTGTAGAAAGCAGCGAGAGAGACAGGGAGCACGATATTAACAGCGACCAGGATGAGAGCAGTTGGAAACGTCACCGAGAACGCGGAGCGAGCAGAGAGAAGCTTGTTATAGTGACACTTAGAGCGGAGTGGGAGAAGACAACCACCGCCACGAAAAAGGCTACAAACGTTCCAGAACTTCATTAGCGAACCAGCCAGGGTTTACATGACCGACGACTTTGATAAATGCTCAATAAGAAGAGCACGGAGGAAGGCAAACCACCTACAGCAATCATCGTACGTGCGACGAAATACGCTACCGGGAAGACGATACGATTCTATATTATTTCATAGAATTCTATCAGTTTCCATTGCGGCTATGGCAACGAAGGTGGGGTCAACAGAGGTCAACTCACCAAACATCGACGGCCAAAATTCCATATCAGGTAACGGGGCGCTATCGTGGTCACATGGCGCGCTGCAGCTCCGTACATGGCTTCGAAAGGAACAGCGTAATAGTAAGCTAAATTTAAGCTTTAGTTACTTCTCAACTGCTACTTAGTTATGTGTTAAGACTAATGTACGCCCACTGTTTTTTCGTTTTCGATTTTAATACCATTTTATTTTGATTATATTTGTATCTCGTGACTACGACCTCATTTTGATATCCGCAGTTAGTAGAAAAGTTCCTTCCGAGAGTGACATTACTACCCCCCCCCCCCCTCATTGGATTTGGAACTGCCACAACATTTAAAATATTATTGAACTGTTAAAATTCATATTTTCTTATCTGCTACATAATGAAATGTGCCCAATATGTAATTCGTATCAGTCGTTATTAAAAATTATTAACTGTTTTTCACTTTGTTCCTCACCCTCTCTGTTCACGTAAGCACATTTAACAAAAACCGTGACATAAAAATTTCCAAAAATTTAATACTAATGAGCTATCTGATTAAATGATTTAAACCACGTAATATCATTTCATTATCATACTCCAGAATGAAAAAATATTAAATTACTGACAGAGAAAATAATTTCGGACTAGATTCATTATAGAGTCTTACGCCATAAATATAGAACAAGTCTTACAAGGGAGCCGTCCAAACCTGTATCTCACAGTTTTAAACCAAATTGAAATAGGGTAAAACCTGGGCTAACGACCACTTTTGCTTGGTCCTGCAGAAAGTTTCATGGGAATTCTGTTAGCGTAACGACCAGCGACCGGCATTTTCGACCCCCTGTGTATTTAAACCTATATTAAAAACCTATCTATGATTATATATATTCTTACGCAATCAATTATATATCATTACACTTTTTTCCATAATCAATCAATCAGGTGATAACCTAAGTGACAATTATAACCAAACAGTCAGAGTCAAGAGATACAAAAAATGCAACCACAAGTTTTTAGCCCATTGGTTCCCAAACGTTTTCGACTCTCGAACTCCTTTCACAAACGTTTTCGACTCGAGAACCCTTTTCACAAAGATCCGAGTTGCGCGAACCACTGACTTATAAATATACAATAATAAGAATCCGCCATTACGGAAACGATTTGGTAAATCCCTTGAAAAATTTTGCGATATTGTTTGCAATATCAAGACTGTCTTTGAGAAATGTTGCTCTAAAATCACGGGGGGGGGGGGGCGCAGGTTTACATAAGTTTACATAAATATGACCGGTGGCAAACGTTTGAGCGAGGTCGGGAAAATTCTGTCTATAAATAACGACCGCTTCGTTCACGGCCATGGTCTGTCCATAGGGTCGTTATTTATATACAGACCATGTCCAAGGCCTAGCTCTACCTGGTTAACCGGAATCAAAATGGCGGAAGAAATTCAAGAGATTCAACTCTTTAGCTGTTTGGATAATCAAATGTTTTTAATTGTAATCGTAGTCACTGAGTTCTAATGACGAAGTTTCGGTTTTCGGTAATCATCATCAGAGCTGTCTAAAAGCACAAACGAGCAGAATCTCCCGGACCATGTGACTTGTTGGGGACCAGTCGGACTTTATGGAAATGCCCTGGATGTGCTCGAAAAACAATTTGAAGATTTAATTTTCACTAGGAAGACAAGAAAGTGCAAACAAAATAACTTAGATTGTTTTATAACGAAATGTTTTTAATTTAATGTTGATTATATCTAAACCTTATATAACGGCCACCTGAGCTTAACGACCACATTTGCTTGGACCCGTGAATGGTCGTTATAGACAGGTTTGACTGTATGTTATCCACCTAAGGATACTGAATGCCCTTAGCAAATAAGAAATCCCCCTATATTATTTTTTTAATTGCGTCACAAAAAAAGAACTCTCTATTTGCGCGCAAGCTTACACACATGCTGTCCATATTTTTACATTTTATAATTGAAATGACGGTTTCTTAGAAGGCAATGTAATATACTGATGAACGCCGCAATCAAACCATTGACACTGCCAATAACTTTCTTATGCGTAAAAAGGTTAGTTGAATGGTATATGGAAAGAATGACCCTAAAGGTAAATACTGGATCCTAGTAATTTTTTTGTTGTTTATGGATAAAATTATGTCCCAAATCTTTTTGACGTTCTTTCAGTACAATGCAAGTATATAGAGCATTAGTCCATGTATGAAATCCAGAAAGGCATATATTTGTGTCACGGAATTCGAAAAACACATCGAATTCCGATGACATCGGCCATCACTTCCGGCCTCGTGTCTTCCACCAAACGAAACCGGAAGGTGGACGGCGAAACCTAAAACATCAGCAAATGCGGCAGGAGCGAACCAATGGGAGCGAAGAGCGGGAGTTTCGTCAGGGGAAACGAGGAGGAGGCAGCGAATCGAGGAGAAAGACAGGAACCGTTCGTGAACGGATCGAGGAGAATCTCAGAGAGAAACACGAGGTATGGTCGAGAAAGCAAAAGCCTGCTTTCTATTGAAAGACGAATGAAGGAGGCCAGGCAGCCGGTACGGGAGAGCAGAGCTATCCGGACGGCGAGCAGCGAGCCGAACCCCGCAACCGACCAGGAGACCCTCGCTACGACGGAGCGAGCGGCGGATGAAGGCGTTTCATCGGGGATTAACGGAGCGGAGGCGGCGAGCCACGAAGGCCCTTCACTTTGGTTGTCGACCATAGCCGTTCTACGAACGACAACACTGGTAAGCGCACAACTTATGGTAGAAACTAAACTTCATATGCTGAAAGAATGTTTCCCGGAGTTGCGGTATATGGAAGTGAAACCGAAATCAGTTGTATACGGTTTATGGCCGTTTAGCTTACCGGCATATATGGAACAGTCGGCGGGCTTCATATACGCCAGACGACAAGTGTTGGTTAAATAACTATTCTCCCCTTCATTAGCGAAGGTTATTCACGAAGGCGTGTAACGGCGGCTCCGGTGACGCAAGTGGAGAAGATTTATCATGGTTTGAATCTTGCGGCGCGTGATTATTTGATAATTCATGCTTTGGTGGCGTTTCTCCCTATCAATTCAGGGCGTGTTAGTTAAAGTGTATTACGCCGGACGACAGTGGGAAAACGAAAGCAATGAGCTTGCAAGATAGTGAATTTTTGATATATGTGCTTTTTCATTGTGCTAAGACGTGTATTTGTGCGACGTCAGTGAATTAAGTTGGAAAAAGAAAAATGAATTCACTTAAATATTTATTTTATGGATATGAGTGTAATTTCTGATTATTGTGGTTATATATAAAATTGAGAACCCCGACATGTTCTTATTGTGAAGAGTATTGCTTAAGTTCTAAGATTAAGACTTACGAACGTTACCTTCTGGACTGGACATGGGGGTTATGTTTGGTTATGTTCGAAAATTGAACTAAAGGTGCTAGTGACGATTTTCTAGAAAGAAAAACTCTGAATCGTGGTTTAATTATATTTTGTGAAACCAGATTTTGTGATATTGTGTTTTTCGGTGCGAGTAGTGGCGTCACGTACCGCAGTGTGTAAATTTAATTCTACTTAGGACTTTATTGTGACAAAATTACTAAGGCGTTATTTAACGCAGTGTTCGCTTTTCAGTATTATCGTTGAGTAATAAGGCCTGAGTTTTGTCAAGGACTTTTCGTGTAGATTAGTATTGACTTTCTGGTGAACTCATTTAATTGAACAATCGGACTGATTATCCGATTACTCATTTCCAAGTTGGGTATAATAATTCTGATGAGTTGTTAAATTAATGTTTTATATATTCATAATCTGTATGTAAAAGTGTGATTTTAAGAAATCGTATTCATAGACGCATAGCTATTGAATTATAACTGGTAGCGTGGTAAACTTAATTTTGGTCTTTACTATTGACCATAGCCATTGTTTCTGAATATCGTGATATTGAGGTCCACCTTGTGTATTGCGTTTATAATGTAACATGGATTAGTGTACTAAGATTTATGATAGATAATCATAAGTAGACTTGGGCCGGTTTCGGCAATCTGCATTTTTGATTTTGTGCATTTGTGTTTGGTCAACTTTACTTAATTTGCGTAATTTTAAAGCAGATAGGAGTTAACTGCTTTTCATTAATTTATTACTTTTTAAATGCAAATAAACAATTTTGATTCTAATCTTTTCACGTCTCTGTTCACGTAGCTTACCTTTCCACTGCGTACTCTCATGTTTTTAGTTTTTTATACGTGACAATTTGTAAACCAATATGTATTATTGTTATTCTTAAAGTGGGTTAGATTATCGAGGGTACCTTGGCAGTAATTCCTCGAGGGAATATTTCGTCAAACCCAGGGATAAATACAAGGACAAACACAAACATCCATGCCCTCGGCTGGTCAAACCCGCGACTCTCCGGTTCCGAGAGCGACAAGTTCTGCGCCCTAGCGCTCTCGGCCACCGAGCCAGCATTTATCATGTATACAACGGGGTTATCAGATAACCAAGAACGTTATTCCTCGTGCCATGTTTTTTTTCTCGGAAGCTCAAGGACTATTGGGGAAAAAATTTACATGACTAAAGATCTTGTGAAGAATTTAATGATGGCTATCACATTTTCTGGAAATGGCTGGAAATAAGCGAACCCAGGGTCGGCCAAAACTTTAGATGAGAACATGGATCGAGTAGGATCTCATTGGATAGATCTTGGAAAACGAAACAACTTTATTAGGAAACTTTTTTTCAAACAGCTTCTTTCAGGAAATAAACAATAAAAACACTTCCGATAATGCCACACCACGTATTCACACTCCACACACCAAGTCAATATTTTCCTGAGACCAGAAAGACGCATTATGTATTTTCGCTTCCCTGCTGCTTTTAGATATGGCTTCGCCTATCCGCAAAACCGATAAATGGAAATTTTGTGGCTAGTTTCTAAACCACTGACAAAAATCCAGGCTCCTCTGGTAGCCTCGCCTTCCAAGTGCCTGGTGGAGATAAATGTACAGAGGGTTCATGGCGTTGCTGTTGTGTATTCGCCACACACTCATGTAGCTTTTTCCTGAGTCACTGGAGAGCCGTTTCCATGAGATGGTCAGATTCTGTTGAAAATCGACGATAACATCAGCAGCTCTTACCTTGCACCCATCTTCTGATCACAGCATCCGAATTGTGGTTGGATTGCACTTCATCGGTGTGCTTCACACGAACCGTAAGTGGAGTGGTGTACTATCAGCATATCGTGCAGCGTAAAAATTTTTCGCAGCATGATAGTTTTGCTGAGATCCTCCTACACCATTAACATGTCCAACGCTTGGATAAAGGCATTTGCTATATTAACCTCTCACGATAGCAACGAACAATATGCAGGAATTCGTTAACAGTTCAATAGAGATAAATAGAAGACATGAAAATGTCTTAAAGAAAGGTCAACAGGGTAAATTGCAAACACATGACCAGAAAGTGTTTTTACTGTATATCTCTTGAAGAAAGACGATTGGGGGAAAACCTTCCCTACAAAAGTTGTTTCTTTTTCTAAGAACTATCTAACGATGCCCTAACTCGACCCATGTTCACATTTTAATTTTTTGAGCGTACCCCAGGTGCGCCAATTTGCAGCCATTTTGGAAAATGGGATAGCCACCATTAAATTCTTTACATAATCTTTAGTGTTGTAAATGTTCCCCAGATCTCTAGGACATCGAACTTCCGAGAACAGAGCTTGGCACGGGTGATCTGATATACCTTGTATAAGAAGATATCTTACTTCTCCTCCAGCCCAAAAATAGGAACCCGTCTTCAATCCTGCTAATCGTCCTGTAACCCAGATAGGTTCTACATTCTTGTACCACTCACTGATTTTACTTATATCGTCATAGGTAAAGGTTTCATTGCTCTTTTCGTTGAACATGTAATTGAATAGGAATCCATGACTTTCGGCGTAAAGACCTAAGGAAAGTGAAAGGTGAAAATACAACACACTTACTCTAATAATTATTAACGGATTCTGATACTAATAAACAAGGGGAAAGCACAACCTCTGTCCCACCGATTCCGATGGAATATAACATAGAAGTTGGGGGCCATCTAAACGTAACTAATGTAAAACGGTTTAGATCAATACACCTTGTTTTTTGTCTTTTTAAATCAAGATCAAAGGTCATGACGCCGCTTATATGTCTAAAGAGTTGCATTAGCCATAATAGAAGCGGTGGCTTTACGGTCAAATGCACTTGCCTACGGAACCGAACATTGCAAGTTCCAGACTCCTTTACGGGTTTATTTTTTAATTGAATGAATTATAATATTACTAATATAAAACTTTAAATCAATTTTTATTTTATCATAGGCACTTACAATATTTGACATAATCACTCTTCAATTATTGTTTTATGTCACTAACTCACACACTCAATCACTCACTCACACTCTCTTTAACTGTCGTAGCGTATATCATCCAATGAAATGAGAATTAACATGTTATATTACTCTGATTGGGGATTGGTTTTCTTGGAATTATATGGTCGTCTACTTAGGTTTCTTCCTTATAATATTAACTATATTATTGCTTCCAATTTAGTCAACCCTGCTATAATGCAGTAGTCGCAAAACGCGGTTCCATGTTGCGACCGTCTTCCTATAATGTAGTATTCTTATACTGCTCAGGGTGGTCATTACAAAATTTTCTTACAAAGAAACTATTACAGTTACAGGGTGACAATTATTGAGCTATATGAAATAAAAAAATCAAATTTTCAAAAACTACTGACATGGTTTCTTAATTGAAACTCCCGCTTAAACGCGATCCCGCTATTATTTTGTCCGCCAGATGGCGAAACATCGAAGTATGCTTTAAATAATCAGATATACAATAGAAATCAACATATAAAGCATAAGTTATCGATGCTTATTTTAAGGCACAGCTAGTTATACATTTTAAGCTTTTTATCTTAAATAAATGATTCAAAATGATTCATAAAAATTTAATAAATGAAGCATAGATTGCTCGTTCGCCATCTACTTCCGGTACATCTTCTGGCTCGCGCCGATAGCATTGGAACAGTTACGAGTGTCAAAACCTCTTCAATTAAGAAACCATGCTACTGATTTCAAAAATTTTATTTAAATGTTGAAAGTAACTACAGATATTCGGATTTAGTTTATGACATGTTCGATATTCTTGCCATATGATGTGGCGCAGACGAAAAGCAAAATTCTGCAAAACTCGCTGACGACCTTTCGATGACGTCCTGAATGGCTGTTTTGAGCTCAACGATGGTTCCGGGGTTAGTTGCGTAAACTTTGTCTTTAATATTGCCCCACAAAAATAAGTCACAAGGGTTGAGATCAGGAGAATGTGGCGGCCAAGCGATTTCCATTCCAGTAGCCTCTGAGTAACCTAAGGCCAGAATGCGCTCTTCAAAGTGCTCTTCCAGGACTTCAAATACTCTACTGATCCGATGGGGTCGTGCTCCGTCCTACATGAACCACATCTTTTCGAAATCTGAGTCACTTTGGATAATAGGGATGAGATAATTTTCAACGAAAAATGAACAACAACAGCAAAACGAGTGTGCATGCTCAAAAAATCCTAGCCTGCTCTGCATTCAACTGCCAAGTTTTAACTGAATCTCACCAATTGTTCAAAAGTTATCAAGTTTTTTTCATATCCTAACAATAATAATTACGAGTGTCCGTAACCAACATGGAGGTTGTGCAGTGAGAGCATTCGCTTGTGCAGTGAGCCATTTTAGATGCCAGCATAGAGGCTAAATAGTCACCTGCGATATGGGAACGGATGAGAGCGAAGTGGCACTGGTTTACAATATAAAGACGTTGTAGTTTAGCATTAGAGGAACTGTTATTGTGAGGAGTGGCATAAGGAAAAATTGACAGCTTTGCGCGCTCTATCTTATTTCTCCTCTATGGTAATCTCTAGAAAATAGCGTGAATTTACTTTGAGCACCGAGAGAAGGCATTAATTTGGGGGCACATCATCGCATAAGTATTTTGTACATCACCACTTAGTGCAACGAAATAAATTTTCTTTTAACCCGTGATTTTTTCATGGGGGAAATGCTCGTAGCTCGTTAATTTGTCACCCTGTAAGATGTATGATTGTTCGTAAGAGAAATACTAGTTCATGAAGGTTTTTGGCTTACCACTCTCTAAGAGTGAACGCTTATGTGTTCGTTTCAGAAACTCAAAATTTTTTTTTCTGAAATCGACTTAAAAACCCATGGTTCGAAAAAAATATGCTGAAAAAAAATTCCGTCTGTAAAGCGTGCTGCAAATAAATACAGGGCAGTACCAACACCACCTAGACAGAAGGCCTGCGCACAGAAACGACATACATTGTTGCATCACACGAATGCGTCTATTGTTAATCGTATTTCTACCAATAATAACCTCTAAATTTGGCTGTTTGATCATGACGTAACAATGTAAGGCGTTTCTGTGCGCAGGCCTTCTGTCTAGATGGTGTTGGTACTGCTTGATAGCCTATCCGCTCATACATCATCATATTTCGACCATTGTTAATCATATTTCTACCAATAATAGCCTAAATTTAATTAACAATGGTTAAAATATGATGATGTAACAATGTATGAGCGGATAGGCTACCCGGCAATACTGCCCTGTATTTATTTGCAGCACTCTGTGCGTACATACGTATGTGTAAGGTGTATGGCTAAGTTTGTGCAGCTAACTCCTCTGAAACGGTAAATGGCAAAACCGAATAAAATTTACACATACTTAGAAGGTACCTTAAATTGTGCCTTAGCGTATTTTTATGTCAATTGGGTAAGCCTTTTTAGAGAGATTAACTTTTTGGCTGTGGCTGCGTTCACGGCTACCGTGAAGGCGTAATGGCTCACGACAGTAAGGAGTGGCGTCATTTTTATGAGAAGTGACGTCCAGTTGTTGCTGGGAGTTGGAAAGAAAAGAAACGGAAATATTTTTTGTAGGGGGGGGGGGGAGATTTAAACCTTTATATCTCTAAACTGACTCATCAGAAGCAAACAAGTTATTTACAAAAATAATTTGTCTTAATGTGAGGGGTCCGTACATTCGAATTGAGTTTGGTTTGCTGATATGAACGCTACAACCATATCTTCATTTTTGGAAAAATATTTGTATCTCCAAACAGGGTTAACCAATTGTCATAAAAATACGTCAAGTGACCGTACAGGGTGTTCGGAAAATATAGGACAATAAGTGCCTAGCGTGGTCCTTTGAATGATAACAAACTTAAAGTTCCATATGCAAAATGTTCAAAACTCAAATTTTAAGGGTCTAAACGTCACGCGAAGTTTCCGCGAAGCTGGCCGAAAACGTCATTTAATCTCAAGTTGCCGCAGTTTTCTCGTGCCATAGCGGAGTTCATCGAGGCCAACGAGATAAAGCCTGGAAGCGAAAAAGTCACCTGACCAACCGGTAGCTGCAACAATCTGACCTTCATTGTTTCCAACAAAAGGAAAAACGCTGATTGTTAACATCCAAGATGGAGACAATGAAGGTTGGATTGTTGCTAGCAATCAGTTGGTCAGGTGACTTTTTCGCTTCCAGGCCTTGTTATCTCGTTGGCCTCGGTAGTTCATTATGTGACGTGCTGGTGCAGAAAGTTCATAAATGAGATAACAGCACCATTTTTTTAGACACTAAATTTTGAGTTTTAGACATTTTCGATAAGGAACTTTATGCTTAGATTGACGCATGGAATCACACTACGTAATTATTACCCTACATTTTCCGAACACTCTGTATAAAGTACTCTCAAATATTAATTTGATTCTGCTTTTTGCCGTTTGTGAAACAGTCATGCTAATAAAGTTTACAAAAACAAATTAATATACAGTGTTATTATCATCACCGTGTTTATTGTGAATTTATCCCCATACACTCCTCGTCCACCGACTAAGAAATTTGTACTCCAATAAGTTTGTGCATTCAAGTATTGAAAATTAAATACTATAATACTTGAAAAAATTATGACCCCCTTTATTTATTATTTATATAATTTAGCAAACAGAATGCGATTTCCGAAGTTGGAAAAATGTTTTTTGTTGCCTTCATTTATAAAACTCTCCAAATCTTGATACGACTTGAACATTCTTCCTATTGAACATATTTTTCCAGTTAAACATTTACACAATATGTTCGTTCACCGCTACGGCCGTCCGCAGCACGAAAAGTGCCGCGAAACAACTCCCGTCACTCCTTACTGTCGTGAGCCATTATGCCTTCACGATAGCCGTAAACGTAGCCACTGGGTAATTTTTTTTCTAAAAATTATAAAATGGCTGTAGCGTTCAAACCAGCAAACCAAACTCAATAAACTCGACATGACGGACTCCTCTCATTAAGGCAAATCTTTCTTTTTTTTTTTTTGTAAATGATTTGTTTAGCTCTGATGAGCCGTTTTGGAGTTATTAACAACACTCTCCCCTCCCCCTCAGACGCCCACCTCCCCGATCAAAGAAAAAAAAAAAATTCGTACCTAGAGGGATCCTTAAACTATGCATTAACGTATTTTTCATGGAAATCGGCTAAGCCTTTTTAGAGAGATTCGGGTCATTTCACATAATCAACGAAAATAAATGCACTTCTCAGATTCATGTCCAATAATTCAAATAAAATTTACTTTGGTTTGGCTCTACCCATGAAGTGATGCAAAAAAGTAATTTTTTCAGCTTTTTCAGTCACTCAGTTTTTTGTATAAATTCCCGTAAAAAAAAAAAAAAAAGTAAAAAAAAAAAAAAAAAATTGCAAAAAGCAAGGTTTAGGTAATTACAAAATAATACTTTTCTCAGCTCTATAAGACAGAGAGAGCTCATTTTGGTGTCATTTTGGAATGGGCTTTCATATGATATGTCATTTGGCAGGGTTTTGTGATATTACTAGTTCAAGGTCACCAAAAACATTATTTGACCTTGAATATATCCAAAAGTGTATTTTTTAAAAATCTGAAGAAAAAAATATTTTTTGCTTCCTAATGTGTTGTACGAGGAGGGGTGATAAAAAAGTAAGTTTATAAAGCCTGTAGTGAAACGTGTACATTTTATTTCATACAACCAATACAGCCAACTGATAGATCGGCCTCGGTGGCTCAGTGGTTGCGTGATCGCTTCTGATGCCCCAGGACGCGGGTTCGACCCCGGCCGAGGACGACGAGGATTTTTTCAGGGGGAAAATTCCTGATATCACGCACCTCCTTCGGAAAGGAAGTAAAGCCGTTGGTCCCGTGTAGTCGTTTGTTGGCTGCACGTTAAAGAACCCTTGCGAGGCAAAATTTGCGGCCCCTATAACACCGTCCTGAATATGACCATGGCAGTTGAAAAAGACGTTAATACCGAACAAAACAAACCAACCAACTGATAGTATATATATATATATATATTAGGTTATTTTCGACATAGTCTCCATTTAAATATTACCTCCTGGTAAAACTCCTGTCTCCATTTAAATATTACCGTCTGAAGCGAATCGTCGGTCTTCTAGGTGCTCCTTCAAGTGAGGAAAGAGGTGAAAGTCGCTTGGAGAAGGGTCCGGGCTGTAGGGAGGGTGTTCGATGATGTCCTAGCAAAAGTGCTTCAACAGCGAGGTGGTCTTCTGGACTGTATGAGGTCTTCATGAGGTCGCGCGTTGTCGTGAAGGAGGATGACGCCCTTGATGAGAAGTCCTGGCCGTTTCGCGACAATGTGTATTGTATTGGTTGTATGAAATAAAATGTACACGTTTCACTTCAGGATTTGTAACTTTACATTTTGATCACCCCTCGTACATGTGGTAAAAATTTCTTAAAGCAATGCAATCATGTTAAAAGTAATTTTGTAATAACTAGCAACAGCAGAATATACCAATTGTTCCCCCTATGTGGCAATTGCTAATTGAGATTCAATCAATGAAAACCCTTCCCTTCCAGTCTTCCAGACAAGGATCACTTGATGAGGCATGACATAACAGCAGTGGACCTTTTTTCAGAAATATTTAATTGGTTTCATGGAGTCTCATTACTTACAACGAAAACAATAATTCTTACTCAGAGGGATCCAAAAAATATGCACTGACGTATTTTTCATGGAAATGGGCTAAGCCTTTTTAGAGAAACATTTATTTTTATAAAATTGAAGAAATGACAGCAGCATTCATTCCATCGACCCAAACACATAATAACAACATGAACGGCTTCCTCTATTGAGACGAACCTTTTTTGAAAAGAAACTATCTGGCTGCGAAGAGCCATTTTGGAGTAATTAAGTTTTTAAAGACCCCCAACCCCCCTCTAACAGAAAAAAAAATCTTTTTGAACCCATATCATGGCTTCGTGGTAGTCTTGTGCGAATGTACCCTTCAGCCATTCCAATTTATTTTATAATGTCAAGACACTTTTACATGTGTGTTTGAGATAACGCGCGCGAGAGAGATCGAACAATAATTTAAGAGTGATTTTGTTCAACGATGTAAGTGCCAAAAATAAAAAAAGGTTTACCTGAAGTTTTATTGTTAGTTATATTTTAATTATTCACTTGAAAAAAAAAGCATGTAAGGGAGACTCGAACTCTCATTGTTCGGTTCCGCCGGAAAGCGCTTTAACCAGTTCGGTTATAATAAATCCAACTCTTTAGACCTATACCTCGATTTTTTAAAAAACGAAGGCGTATTGACCATGAGCTACTTTTAGATGGTCCCCAATCTGTAAGTGAAAGCCCATCGAAATCGGTGGAACGGGAGGTTGTGGCCACCTCAAAAAATTTTCTCCTGCTAAAACCGAATTAGTAAAAAATTTAATAAACCGCTCAAAATTAGCTTTGGCGCAATAGGCCAATAATTAAGAAACAGACCAATATAATTTAAAAGATTTCTCCAAACTTGCCATTCATTATGATATTAGTAAATAATACCGTCAATAAAACACTTGAAAATTATCGTAACTCTTTCTTATCCCAGATAATTTAAGAAAGAAAAAGTTCCAATAATAATTTTTCACATCTTTTTCAGCTAATTTTTTCTATCGCACAAAATGTTTACAATATTATTTATACAGCAATGAAAAAATGTTAACCCATCATTGTAATTTTAATTAGAAACACTGTTTTCATTTAACATTTCGATAATCTCAGTTGCATAGAGCTGTAATCTTAACTGTCCAAAGCATTAAATTATTGTACAGGGTGCGCCAGAGAAACTTACTTATTTGAAAAAACTCCCGAGCGGTGAGTTGGGTGGGTAGAGGGGTGATAGGGGGCGCTACTGGAGGGGGAAGTCCCCAAGTTTGTTTCTCTCTCCAGTCAGGTGCCATCATGCTCTGGTCTAGAGAACAGCGGGCTTTCGCCGTCGAGAGCTTCTTTTCTAACGGTCGCTCACTTGTTGCTACGCAACGTGCCTTCCGCGCTCGCTTTGAAATTCCTCCTCACAGACTTGGCCGTAATTCGTTTCTGTCGTGGGTTAACTCATTTCGAGAGTGTGGAAGTGTCGCTAAATTCAGAATTGGACATCAACGGACCACCAGAACTCCGGAAAATGTCGAAAGAGTAAGGCAGTCAGTTCTGCGTTCTCCCCGGCGTTCGGCTCGCAAACACGCAGCTGCTTTGGGAATTTCTGACACCACTGTTCGACAAATTCTCCACCAAGACCTTCAATTTCATCCATGCCATTGCCAACATACCGATCGATATGCTGCAAAGAGTGGACACGAACTTCAAAAATCGACTTAATCAGTGTATGCGCAATGGGGGTCGCCATTTAAACGATGTAATTTTCAAGACTGTATAAAAAAAAATTGGGATATTGTGTTCTCAAATAAAAAAAGAATTAAAACAATAACTGAAGTACTTTTGTTTTTATTGACCTTTCAAATAAGTAAGTTTCTGTGGCGCACCTTGTATTTGGGCAAATTTGGAGAAAACACTAACAAACAATTCTGAGCAAACACAAATGGGGCATTAACAAACTACGTTCACTAAAACGACACAATTTTTATCTCTATCCCCCTTTTTGTAATACTTTGTAATAATATTACTCAACCCCCTCCCCCTTAGGCGAGGTTTCCACATCACCGAAATCACGCCAGAACAGAACCCCAACGGAAAATTTTTATGAAGTCACTTCCTTTCCATTCCATTTTGGTCACAAGAAAAGCTAGTTGAGTAATGTTGAAGAAAAATTTCTATACCGTTTCGCTACAGAACGGAAAACTAACCCATATTGCTATGAAGTCAGCGCGTCGGCTTCGCTGCTATCGTCAGGTCACAGATAATTTATTACACGGATAGGACAAATGATGACGTCCTTATGGAGAAAATCGAGGCCAACGGGAGACACGCCGGGGCACTCAAAAGTTACCTGACCATCGGGGTCCGAGCAACAATCTATGCATTTTGGATTTTAACAATCGGTATTTTTTCGTTTGTTGGAAACAATGATTGATGAATTGTTGCTCGGACCCCAATATCAGGTGACTTTTGATTGCCTTAGCCTGTCTGTCGTTGGCCTCAGGAGAAAATGGAAACAGGTCAGGTGATTGTGTCTCACTGTATGGCCAGGTGCGCTGCAATCGGTGACTATACTAAATTTTATTATTTAAGGAAAAACCACGAGTCACGTACTTTCCATCACGTAAAAAATATATACAGGGTGAATACAAAAGTCTGAACCCCCCTTTTATTTTTTGAACCGACGCAGATATGTCAATTTTGATGAATCCAACGAATAGGAAGTTGTGGGTGGCCTATCCCATGGTGCACTTTTCATCATCCCAAATATGCAAATTAGGACACATTCAAAATTTATCTCAAAAACCGTAAGGGACAGAGAAAAAAAACAATTGCAAACTTGTTCAGCATAAAAAAACAAACAAAACAAAACAAAAAATCATCCAAATCGGACCAACCAATCACCCACAATCACGTGATGAACTGTTTGTAACTTACAAACAGTCACACTGCACAAACAAGTTACTTCAAACAGTTTAAAAAAAAAGTTAATCAACAAAATGCCCGATGTGACGACCGTGGGCACCATAACACAATTGGGCACGGAACCTAAATGACGCCAAAACATCGGCAAGCATGGCTGGTGTCACTCCTCGGCACGCTTCCTGGATTCGTTGAACCAGATCCTCCAGTGATAGCATAAACCAGATCCTCCTGCGTAGCATAAACCTTGTCCTTCAGGTATCCCCACAAAAATGTCAAGTGGTGTAAAATCAGGGGAGCGGGGTGGCCAACGAACTTGCCCTCCTCGGCCAATCCATTGTTGTCCAAACATCTCACTTAGACGCTCGCGAACGACCAACCCGTAATGTGGAGCTCATCATCATGCTGAAACCACGTGCGCTGATACGAGGCCAATGGCAAATTGTCAATGAAGTCTGTGACTACCACGTTGAGAATTTCAGCCCGGTAGCGTTCTGCAGTCAGTGTTCCATCGTAAAAATACGATCCAACCACACTGTCATTGTACATCCACACCACACACTGATTCTCCAGTTCACTTGATGAGTTGCTTCTCACAGACATCGTGGGTTTTCGTCTGTCCAATGAGGATGGTTGTGCCTGTTGATAACTCCATCCCTGGTGAACTGGGCTGCTTCACAATACCTCATGAATGAAGTTTGGATTGTCATCCAGGCAGGTAAGTAACCAGTTGCAGAAGGCGGCCCTAGCAACATAATCCAATGGCGACAATGAATATGGTATGGGTGAAAATGATGTGCGTGTAGAATGTTGAGAACAGTTCTCTGATGGCACCCAACATCTGCAGCAATTGCTCTGCTGCTTGTGTGGGGATTTGCAGCAACTGCAGCCAGAACTAGTGTTGTTGTATCCTCGTCGCCTTGTGCTCTTGGTCGTCCTCGTTCTGCATTAACATTCCCTGTAGCCTCGAATCTTTGAATAATGTGACGCATTGTTTGACAAGATGGATGGCGTTCGTTAGGCTATCTGTCTCGATACAACCTAACTGCAGCATGTAGGTTTCTCCTTGCCTCTCCGAAGCAGAAGATCATGCTGGCCATTTCCAGAACAGTGTAGTTTGCCATCCTGGAATTGTTCTGTCTTCTGTGTGCTGAAACATGCCTTTTATTTGCTTTTCCGCATGAACGTCAATGTGAGTATGGTAATTTATGTTAATTTTTTGATTTGCATGCTTTACATGGTGGAAATATCAACATTCAGTTTTCCTTGTGCAGTGTGACTGTTTGTAAGCTACAAACAGTTACCACGTGATTGTGGGTGATTGGTTGGTCCGATTTGGATGATTTTTTTTTGTTTTGTTTGGTTTTTTATGCTGAACAAGTTTACAATTGGGTTTTTTTCTCTATCCCTTACGGTTTTTGAGATAAATTTTGAATGTGTCCTAATTTGCATATTTGGGATGATGAAAAGTGCACCATGGGATAGGCCACCCACAACTTCATATTCATTGAATAGGTTCAAAAAATAAAATTGACATATTTGCTTCGGTTCAAAAAATAAAAGGGGGGGTTCAGACTTTTGTATTCACCCTGTAAAGCATAACCTTTTGAAAATTTTCATACAGAATTCTTTATTAAACATCAAAATGCACGTGAAAGACAAAATTTCGAAACAGCGCACCCGGCGGTACAAGAAGAACTTTGCAACAATCAATGACGTCAAAACAATGAGCCATGCTGTTTCCACTACCATGATCTCCTTTATTATTACAGACCCTTTTTAATGGCAGATTTCTATTGTTGTATTTGGGGACACCAAAATCTCTCAATTTTGCCACAGGAGTTATTTTTGCACTATTTAACCACCCTCTCTGATTATGTACAAAAAGCGAAAAAAATACGGATTGTTAAAACCCAAGATGGAAACAATGAAATTCACATTGTTGCTTGAACTAACAAGGGAATCCCACCTAGCCTATCCGCTTTAACAATAGAGTCCTTGTTTAGCTATGTATGCTCAAATTTTTTCGTTTTCGCTGTTTATTTTGAAAGGAAAAAAATTTAGCACTCTCTTATTTTTTGCAAGCATCCACAGTAGCTTCAGGTGAGTAACATATTTCAATTTGGTGGGAATCTGTGACATGCATGTTCGAGGGATTCCCTTGTAAGATGACCAGTGACTTTTCAGTGACGTTAAAAACAAACTCAATAAGTATTAATTTCATTAACCAAATTTAGATCTCTTTTTATTCGCGATTTAATTCCACTTTTAATTAATTTTAATTTAAAAGAGTCTATGCACAAAGTTTTTATTATTTTTTTATTTTGTTTGCTTATCTCTTATCATTCATTGTAGGCTATGCTTTAACATCATGTCTATAGAAGTAAAACCATGATAGACCATGTTTAACATTGATTGTTCCATCTGTAAAATAAGTATTCTGTGGTCAGGCTCCTCGCCGCCATTGCTGTTTCTATCGAATCGAATCTGCAATCTCTCCATTTCCTTGGTGACATCCGAAAAATATGGCTAATAATGAAAACAATATTGAAAAGAAGCTGATTCGCATTGGCTGGAGGAGTTTCCAGAGAAAATGAATTCATAAAAATTTATGACCTATGTGTATGGTTTATAAATACACAGTCCTGTCAGTAGCCAGAATAACCACCTTTTGCAGCGCGGACAGCTGCGAGACGGGCAGGAAGAGAATCAATAAGGTTCTGGAAGGTATTGACAGGGATGTGAAGCCATGCTGACTCCAGTTCTGTGGCGAGCTGCCGTAGGTTGGCGCGAACAACCCGATAGAGGTGGTCCCACAGGCACTCCATGGGGTTTAAATCCGGGAGTTTGGGGGCCAGGGGACTACCGTATACGCATCCTCGTGCTCTTCGAACCACGCACGGACACTACGCGCGTTGGCACGTCGCATTGTCCTGCTAGAAGATGCCATCGTGCTGCGGAAACACAATCTGCATGTAGGGGTGGACATGGTCCGAAAGGAAAGATGCGTACTTCCACTGATCCATGATGCCGTCCACAATGATGAGTGCATCCAGGGAATGCCATGAAAACATTCCCCAGACCCTAACGCCGCCTCCTCCGGCCTGGACCCTTGTGGCACCGTGATTCATCGGAAAAAGTCACTTTTCGGTACTCTGTTGCTACCCTGTTGCAGTACTGGCGTGCAAACGTTAGTCTTTGTCGCTGGTGAACAGCCGTCAGCATTGGTGTACGAACCAGCAGTCTGCTGCGTAGCCCCATACGCAGCAACTTTCGCTGAACTGTCGTTGAGGATGCACGTTTGATAGCTCCCGGGTTCACCTCTGTCATCTATAGCCCGTGGTGCCCAACACTTGGCACGTCGCTGATTTTGGGTACTGCCATTCTCCCATGCACGATGCACTTTCACCACGGAGGCACGCGAACAGTTCAAAAACTAGCCGTTTCGGAAATACTGCCATCCTAGGCTCGGAAGCCCATGATCATGCCCTTTTGGATAAATCGCTACGTTTTGCCATGACTGCAACAATTGCAATGTTTTCTGCTTCCCTCTGACACCCTTCCAATACCCCCTCCACTCTGATACGGATACGTACCTTCTGGATGTAACCATTTTACGCTGCTGTTGAACGTAGGGGGTGGTCACATAAATGTGACTGGACTGTGTATCTAAATGTTGAGAATAAATTTTATTGTGCTGTCATAGCACAACGGAAGATTGCAGGCGTCTTATTTTGCAGCTGCGGGTTCAAATCCCGTCCTCTATATTTTTTTTCTTTTTTTGGCCTACCACTCTCTAAGAGTGAAGGCCTTTGTTTTCGTTTCAGAAACTCGAATTTTTTGTTTTTTTGCTGAAATCAACTTAAAAACTCATGATTCGTAAAGATATGTTGAAATTTTGAATAAATTCGTATGTGACCAATTTTGTGCAGCTAACTCCTCTGAAACGGCAAATAGCTCAACCAAATAAAAATTATACGTATTTAGAGGGTTTCTTAAATTGTGCCTTAGCGTATATTTTATGTCAATTGGGTAAGCCTTTTTCGAGATATTAATTATTTTCTAAAAATTAAAAAATGACTGTAGCGCTCAAACGAGCGAACCAAACTCAATAAACTCGACATATACCTACTCCTCTCATTAAGGCTAATTTTTTTTGTAAATGACTTGTTTGGCTATGATGAGCCGTTTTGGAGTTATTTACTATCCCCTCCCCCAAGACTCCCCCGTCAATTTTTTTTAATTTTTTTTTAGAAATTCAGACAGTGGGGTTCTTAAACTATACACTGACTATTTTTTATGGAAATGGGCTAAGCCTTTTTAGAGAAATTAATTTTTAAAAAAAAATGAAAAAAGGGCAGAAACATTCATTTCAAAGCTCCAAATAAAATATAAACGGCATGAAGGGCTTCCTCTTAATGAAAAATACAATTTTCTTTTTGACGTAGAATATGTCTTATGTTTCGATAATGGGATGCCACGCTTAAATCGTGAATGTCACGAAAAGTTTTGATCACGAAAAACCTTAATAACGTCAAAACTATTAATGATAGAAAAATGAATGTTATTGTATTCGATAGTATATAAAACAAAGCATGCTTTAGACTTTGACCGACTTCATGCTCACGCCATCGGCTGATGCAATCGAAGTACAAATTTGAGTCGGAAAATCTGCTGTGTCGGAGATTAATTTAGTCTAGCTCCGGCTTCCTTCGTGATAGCACGGCATTTTAGGTGTCATTTGTTTTATCTTTTTGCGCTTTATAAAATAGCTTAAAAATTAAACCTCAGTATTTAATAGTATCTAAGATTTAATAGTACCTTCGAATTGTGGAAATTTTGCAAAAATTACAGAATTTCCAAGTTTATGCATAATAAACGCCAGAAAAATTATAGAAAACGTCACAGGTACACAGATTTAGAGATGAGGAATCCATGAAGACCCAGATGTCCGATGTTGAACGTCTACGGGCTCAGCAGGAACGATTCAAAGTTGAGTCCTGGAGCCGCCAAAGTGAACAATAGCCCAATACGAATGCGCCAATAACTTCCACTGCTCAGTTCGACGCAAATAACATATCTGATATAAACATTTCAACATCGAGTGATAAAATCCAGCCCATGGAGGTCTATAATGAGCCATAACCGTCAACATTAGCAGCATGTTCATCAAATGCGATTTATGTACGGAGCGATATACAGGGTGAGGAATTTATCTTGAGACAACTGAATATCTCGGAAACTAAGCATTGTACGAAAAAATGTCAAGAAATCAAAAGTGAATTATTTCTTGGGGGAAATACATTAGTTAAAAAATTACCCCCCCCCCCTCTTGTGAGGGGGGCTGGGGGAGGGGATTACCTTGAAATCTTAAATATGAACACCTAATTTTAATGGTATATTCAGATTGTACAGAATATTTGAGAAATGTTTTATTATTAGTGTTTTTCAATTGATCCAACCGTTTAGCAGATAGAGGCCCTGAAAGTTTGGAACTTTTAAAGTTTTGAACCCAATTTTATCGATGAAGACAGAGATAGAGAGGATCTTACAGACATTCCTATTCTACTTTTAAATGGCCTTTAAGAATCCGAAGTTAGAATTTCAAAAATTAAAATTTTTTTAGTAAACAAGTAAACTTTTGGGGCAGCAGTCCTATGGAGACAGAGAATGCGTGTGTATTGAAAAATATTGTAATTTTTTGAAATGTAACTCTTTAACGAATGTAAACCTATACTGACAGACTGGTCTAACTATAGACGACTGATCGTCGCTGATATCAATGATATTTGTATTGTTAAAGTTTTGTACAATGGTGTAGTGAGATCTATACTAGTAAATGTTTACTCTGAGTGGCTAGATTATTATAACCACCTGATGTTTATAGGCAAATTAGGTATGATTTCGCGCTGAAGTTGCTAAAAGAGCCGGATTAGTGTAAATAGGCAAGCAGGTTGTTTACCACGACATTGGAAGTGATTTGTTTCAGAAGATTATAGGTAAACGATACGATTTAGCAGCCTTTGATGATTGTTGGCGCTCGGAGCCATGGAGCTAATATCAACAAAACGGCTGCATTCGTTAAATGTTCATTAGCAGCTGCTGGTAAATTGTTACAGACTGGACTGTCGGCCGGAAAACTGGGTCTGAACGTGCCAGTTGTGGCCATCAATGTTCGGGCAGAAAGGATAGTGGCAAGACTGGTACAAGACAACAAAAGGGCAACAGCGCATCAAATTACTGCAGATCTTTATCAGGGATCCTCTCAAATGATCTCTGAACGCACTGTTCGCCATACGCACATAGTATGGAATATGAGAGCCGAAGGCCAGTTCGAACATCTTTGCTGTCTGCAGTTAACAAGATAAAACGTCTCCAATTCGCACAGGAACACAAGGATTGGACAGTTAAGCATCGGAATAAAGTCATGTGGTCTGATGAACCACATTTTCAGTTGCATTATGCTGATAACAGAATGAGAATTTGACGGAAACGGCAAGAAAGCATGGACCCCACATGCATGAGTACAATCGTTCAAGCTCTTGGGGGCAATCATAGTTTGGGGCATATTTTCCTGGTATAATATGGGTCCTTTAATTTGTGTAGAAAAACGTCTGAATATCAGAACATACCTAAGTATCTTTGCTGATCAAGTTCATGCAATCATGTTGATGGTGTATCCCAATGGAGATGGCTTCTTCCAAAGTGACAATGCGGCATGCCACGCTACTCGTATTTTGCAGGAATAGTTTCAAGATCAAACAATTCCTGTGCGTTGTTTGCTGCAAAAAAATTTTTTGCTACTGAATGAATGCTTTAACCCTTATATTGATTCGACAATTGAAAATGATATTAAGGCGAGATTGTTGCGATCGCCACGAACGACGACGAACCTGGCTTAGGTGGCCCCCATAATGACAAAATCTCAATCCAATTGAGAATTTGTGGGAGAAAGTTGTAAGAGCCATCAGACAGATGGTTCCAAACAACAAATTTCACACAACAGGACAGTGTTATTCATCAAGCAAAGACTGTTATGACAGCCTATAAGAAGCGGGGAAAGACATCATCCGCCAAGCACAACATTGCCCGAAAGTCGAAGCTCACTGATAGAGACTGAAGGGGTTTGAAGCGGATTGTGGCCAGAGAGCACAAGACAACATTCTTGGTGTCAGATTCCTTACATCAACATCTCGTGGAGTAAATGTGAATCGCCGCGGTATTGAAGGCAGAAGGTGGCCCAACGAAGTACTGATGTAGTCGTCATAATAATTTGGCTACTCAGTGTATATTCATCCTAAAGTGTCGATATCTGATATGGAAATGTTTTTGTTCAGTGCGATAATGAAATATTCACCAACAACTAGACCAGTCAGTGACAATATGGAGGTGGACACTAATATTGCAATTATGACAATTAGCATTATCAATGTGGATGCTACATTAAATTTATACGCTCTTAGCTTTAGGAAGAAACATTTTAATTTAGATTTCAAACCCATCGAATCACCTATTACTTTGAGTGGCAGTACTATAAATATATGCGCGAAATATTGGTTCTTGTCTGTTGCCATTTCTAATCATTGACCAGTGATTTGTAAGTTGGGAATGCCATAAAGGTTTGGTTAACAATTTATGATGAATTGCAAGTACATTTTTTATTTGAACATTTTATATCAGAAGTTAAATTTTTTAAATTGTGTTGCACACAGTTCTTTCCTATTCGCCATGTGGCTCCAAGACGTATTCTACGATTTAACTAGCGGCCATGTCCCAACACAGCCCCGTAATTTTTTTGATTCCGTATCATTATCTTGTGGTAGGCCTGTGCGAATGTACCATTCCGCCATACCAATTTATTTTCTTCCTGAATTCATTTTAACATGCATGAAAGTACGTAATCCATTTTATAATCGTTATTTATGATGACATACGTACTTAAAGAAGTGTATACTTGCGATTCATGAGTTCATAGAGTTATATTTGGCGAAAGATATGAAAGCATTTCACACAAAAATACGAGATCAAAAAACTTACGATGTTTATTCACTGAGAGTACAGTAAGAAGCGGGAAGAACAAGTAACACCACACAGTGACAAAAAGAGAAAATAAGCAAAATACGTAAAATTCCTTAACATAATAGCCCCTGCCTTGAAAGGCTTGATTTCAAAACGTGGCAAAAAAGCAACAAAAACAAGTAAAGAACATTAACAATCGCTGGGTAAGGGACAAATCTTGGCGAACGATCTTTTCAAAAGTCCGGTAGAAGTACGGATGGTGGCCACATGAGGGATGCCATCCCTGCCAGGATGAAGCTGGATGATCTTACAATGGATAGGTGGTTGGGGATCGTCCTTGATGAGCACAAGGGAGTCTAGTTTCAAGTTGGAATTGCAGTGATGAAAGAAGTAGTTGAAGACCAGCATGCAGAAGGCGAAGATGTTCTGAAGTGACTAAAAGTCTAGCTAGCGGATGCTTCACAGAGATGAAGAGGGGAAATTTCTTATTAAACGAATAGTCAGAATTAAGCAACCTACCTCCAACCCGCAGCAGGCCGTCAGAGTCTAAAAACAAGGACAAGGATGGTATCTTCGAACGTGATCGAGGATCGTGGGATTGACAGATTTTAATCTCATCAGGGAAAGAGTGGTTTTGAGAAAGTCTAACAAGTGTCAGAAAGGCATGCTCAATTTCCGAAGGTGCAAGAGGACCATATATTCGGGCATCCTTATGACATAGACAATTGTTCTTGAAACGCAACGATGAGGGCAACGATGCGATTTAGTTGATCAAAATCTGAGAATCTTGAAAACGGAAATGAAGAACATGAAGCAGTGGCAGATAATACATCTAACCTTTTTACTTCCGGAAGATCAAGTGGCACGGAAGGCGTTTGCAGAGTTGGCCAGGAAGATTCTTCTAGAGAGAGCCACGGTAGTCCATGAAACCACAAGGCGGAATCCTTCAGCACAGTAGGAGAGACCCCTCTTGAGAGGATGTCGGCAGGATTGTTGCCACTGGAGACATGATTCCATACAGAATTCTTGGACAGTGTCTAGATGTCAGATATACGATTGGCGACAAACGTGTGTAGACGATTTGCATGCATTTTCAACCAACCAAGTACAATAGTGGAGTCAGTTCAGAAGAAGCACTGATCAAATGTAATTTGGAGCACAGAAGTAACCTGCTGGACTAAGCGAGCGAGAGTAAGAGCACCACAAAGTTCTAGTTTGGGAATGGGTATAGACTTCAGAGGAGCCACTTTGGCCTTTGAACACAATAAATTTGAGAAAATAGCACCGTTTTGATCAACAGAGCGTACATGGATGCAGGCTCCATAGGCCTTAATGGACGCATCAGAGAAGGCATGAAGCTGTATACTTTTCGGCTCATCGCAGATGATACGTCTGAGAAAGGCAACTTCGTTTAGGGCAGGAAATCATCTTTCAGGTTCAACCATTGAGTGGACAAGGAGCGAGGAATATTATCGTCCCATGAGAGTTGCTCTAACCAAAGCACTTGCAACATCATCTTGGCCGAGGGGGTCGAAAATCTGCGAGATGTCGGACAGGATAGCACGCTTAGTTATCTTTTTTTTGGAGAGGTAAGAGAAATAGAGAATGTCAAATCATCAACAAGTGGCGACCAATGCAGTCCAAGAATCTTCGTGCTATCATGCGAGCCAATATCAAACTAGGATAGGGTGAATGTCGGATTCCATGAAGTCTGAAAGAATTAGAGGCTCGCTCGAGATCCATTTTCGCAAGTTGAAGCAACCAGTTTGCAAAGTAGCAAATAGGTTTTTGCCTTTTGCTGTACCTTTGCTGTGGAAACGTCGTTCGCTCCACTCAACAAATCATCAACGCAGAAGTATTCTTTTATGATTCAAGAGACATCAGGAAGGGATTGTGCGCATTCAATACCCAATTCGTACAAACATCGAGCTGCTAAGAAGCTAGCAGAAGCGATACCATAAGTAACAGTGTTCAGATTATAGGCTTTGATGGCGTAATGTGGATCAGGTCTCCACAAGATGAGCTGCATGGGTCTTTGAGACTCATCAATCAAAACTTGACGATACATCTTTTCTATATTGGCTGAGAAGGCGTAGACATGTTTGCGAAATCGGATCAAAACACTGAACAGATCCTGTGGAATGGTAAAGAGTTAAATGATTCACCAGAGGTAGTGGGAGCAGAAGCATTGAAAACAACACGAAGCTTTGTGGTTAGGCTATCTTCTTTGACAACGCCATGATGAGGTAAAATGCAGGAAACCTCAGAAGGTGCAGGATCGCAAACGGACATGTGGCCCAAGTCTTCATATTCTCGCATGAACTGTGCATAACGCTGATGCAAGGCAGTGTTGAATGCAAATTTTCTTTCAAGATTTAGAAGAGATTTTTCAGCTATTTTGTATGGGTCACCTAATACTTTTGGAGCCTTATTAAGAGGAATACTGACAATAAATCGACCACTAGAATCACGCTTGGTATGGCTCTTGAAGTGAGATTCACATTCGTCTTCTTCCACGGTGCGGTGCCTAGGGGTATCGATCTCTTCCATTTTCCAGAAATTTTCCAAATGCTCTTGAATGCGAACAGAGTTGGGACTAAAATTACAACGAATGTCTGGTGGAGTATTGCAAGGAAACGAACCAGCTAGAATCCATCCAAAATGAGAAGCTTGCAGAATAGGCATTCTGGGTCCAAGTGGAATGTGCCGAGTGAGAACAATTTGCCAGAATGAATTTACTCCAAGGAGGATGTCTATTTCTGCAGGGACATTGAAGTGAGGATCAGCCATATTTAAGCCATGAGGAATGTTTATGCTGGCAAGATCAATTGGTGTATTGGGCAAATGACCAGTAATCTGAGGAACAACCAAACATTGAGATTTCAGGCGATAATTGGATACTTGAGAATGCAAAAGAATTTCACAACGACAGTGGACACTGGTAGTAGAATTGGTGATGCCCTGGACCTGGATGTTGACTGGAGTTTGAGGCAGCTGGAGCTTCTTACACAGGGAAGAAGTTACAAACGATGAAGTGATACCACAATCAAGTAGGGCTCTTGCTTGATGAATTTGACCTTGATTATCAACAACATTCACAAACGCAGTGGAGAGAACAGCACATTGTTCGGAAGAGGAAAACGCAGAGAGGGTGACTGTATCATTTTCAGCAATTGAGTTCTCGGTGGTGGTTATAGAATCAAGATGTAAAAGAGTATGATGTCTGGCTTTGCACTTATTGCAGCTGTGCTTAGAGCTATAGTTCATAGAGAAGTGACCTCTAGAAAGGCAATATATGCAGCATTTTAAATTCTTTACTTTGGCAAAACGTTCCTTGACAGGCATAGATTTGAAAATGGAACTTGAGTATAAGTTGTGATCCTTATTGCAGACCAGACAAGAGGACGACGTCGAGACGAAACTTCTTGACGTGGCAGATCGCTCATTTGTGGGTTTAGCATGTCTTTGTTCTAGAGTTTCCAATAAAGAGGCCTCGTTTTCTAGAAATTTAATGAGCTCATCGAATGAAATTGGATTAGAAGTAGCAGTCTTGTTTTCAAATTCTTTTAGAGTGGACTTATCTAATTTGGAGTTGATAAGATAGACAAGAAATGCATCCCTCTGATGCTCTTTATTGATCAAAGAATCCAGAGATCGAAGATTTTTCTTGGCTAAGTCAATCAAGGTGCGTAGTCTGCCCAAGGATTCCTTGGAAATGGGCTCTAGATCGAAGATGGCCTTCATGAGGTTATGAATAGTATTTTTCGATTGTCATAGCGATCATGAAGACTGTCCTAAGCAATAATGTAGTTGTCACCAATGAAGGTGAGATTCTTAACAACCTCTGCTGCTTTGCTAGACAGCAAGGCACGCAGATAATGAAATTTTTGTATATTGCTGAGTTCTGCATGAATCAGACTCGCAAATAAGTCTTTAAAGTTCTGCCAGTCTTCAAACTTTCCACTAAATTCTGGTAGTTTAACGGTAGGCAACTTAATCAAATTAGATAACAAATTAGAGTGACGTGAACTGCGATGTGAACTTGCAGAACTGGAGGGGGAGGTTAGGCAAGGTATACTTCTACTTAACAAACGCTCAGCATTAGTAATTATGTTAAAATACTTAGCTTCAAATTCTGCGGATTCAGAGTCGTTGTCGTTTGTTTCATCTGCGTCGATCTGTATTTGAATCTTATCAAACAAGGCGAGTAATGGTTTTATGTTGAGCAGCCGTTCACGTAATTGAGCAGCATCATGGTCATTCATTGGCGCAGAAGGATTTGCAGATGAAAGTTCCTGTACATAGGATTCGAAACGAGTCAGCTTAGCTTTGATGGAGGCGCGTTTTCTTTTAGGATCCATTGTATTTGATGAAGTCAGAAAATTGAAGCAGTAGAAACAAGATGGCGGAATGGTGGGAAAACAAAACGATGGTGGGAATGACGAATCAGTGATGTGCAAACGACAGCATGGAGCGGCCAGAAACAGTCACAAACACGAGAAACAATCAGTACACTGAAGTGGAGGAAAGAAACATCACGATGTCTTCTCAATAAAAACACACATTCAACAGTTCGAAGGACCAGCAGCAATCATCAACTGAGGTCATGAGAACAAAAGCACTCGAGAGATATAACTTCGACAGTTGCAAATATCATCCGGCTCGAAGGACCAAAATGTTTATGTTATTTATGATGACACACTTAAGGAAGTGTATGTTTGCGATTCATGAGTTCATAGAGTTGTATTTGGCGAAAGAAACGAAGACATTTCACACAAAAATACGAGACCAAAAAAATTACGATGTTTATTCACTGAGTAGTACAGTAAGAAGAGGGAAGAACAAGTAACGCCACACAGTGACAAAAATAAGCAAAATACATAAAAATCCTTAACAATCAAAATCTCAATTTTCCAATTTGCTAATGCTATTGTTTCATAAAATGAAAAACTGTTACAATTTATATTTTGTAAATTTCATTAAAGACTACAAATAAGAAGTCATTGTAATCCAAATGTAGGTAAAGTAAAGCAATAGTTAATTTTCGTTCCTAATAAAATTTGTGCATGGTGCAAGAAGTCTTTATGTTTTGTCTGATTATAAGAAAAATATAACATCTAAAGTTTGCAAAATTAATAATAATAATTACAAGTGAATAAATAAACTGCCTTTAAATTCTCATTTATCACTGTGGTTATATTTTATTAAGAATCTGTTGGATTTCAAAGCCAAATTCCTCGAAGTTGAGAAGTGATACCTCATAGCAACGACTGTGTTTTGTGGAGTGATCTGTTCTGGATGTGGAGTACATGTAGTAGGAGAAGCAGAACAGTAAATTGACGGTAGATGGCGATCGGGTTCTAATTTTTCGATGTACATTTCTGTTGATTTGGAACAGCTCTCGCCATCAGATCATTCTCACCGGAAAAATTCCGTTTTGATTTTGTGATTCCGTTTTCTGGTGAAGTGGAAACCACGCCTTAAAGTAAGCGGAATTTCCTCCTAGGAAATCTTTTCACATAAAAAAGCCAGAACTATATGCGCAAGCAGAGGCGAACGTTCATATTTTAATAACCCCCTCTCCTATATTTTACCCTTCACTTTTTTTCAGTTTTGAAATCCCCACCCCTACTCCATCCCATCAAATGAACGTTTTTCGTGAATCATTCCTAAATTCAGTAAATAAAAGTTCATAATCTGGACGAGAATGTCTGGACAAGTTGTTATAAGCGATGCTAAGCTCCTCATGGGAACTCCAACTAAAGCTAATTTAATTGGAACCCTTTTCTATCTGAGGTGCAAATTTTTCTAAGCATATTGTTTCTCATACGACATGGTTGTTGTTGCAGTTGCTGTTTTTGGAACAATTTCCATATGGAGCTCTGTAAAGAATGTATTGAGAGAATTCTTTCATACCTGTAACCATTGCGTACAGATTAGGAGAAGAGCTGGCAGGAAATACTGGAATCATGCCTTCATTTGCATAAACCCCGCTTCTAGCGAACTTCATGAAATTACTCGGTTTGTATTGATGCATATAACCATGCCTAAATAACAATAACCATAGATTACATATAAATTTTATATGAAAACATTTCGAATTCGTTAAATGATAATTATTATTAATACTTACATATTTTTGGTCAATTTAGTAATTGTAATAGTGTTGTTATTATTATTACAATAAATACTTGCCTGAAACCATCAAAGCAAATAAGTAGAAGTCGATATGATGCTGAAATACACGTCTGCATCTGACAAAAAGACACAAGTGATGCAAACGCGATGAAATTCCCGAAGTACCTTACCATCACTTTTTTAATTCAGTTCAGCCGCTTTCATGCAAAATTTAACCTATAGTTCAACAAAGGTAAAATAAAAAAATAAGAATCACGCTTCTCTTCATACGCTTTAGTTACAAACAAATAAGAATCACGAATACCATGGCAAATCGACAGTCTTTACTAAAGTGATTTTTGGCCAGCAATGTACAAACATTAAATAAAAAATACCATTTGTTAATTGTTGTCTACAACTGGCAATAATTTAACCCTAAAATTTTATTTTCCCACATTTAAGGCATATACACAAGCACATTAGAAAACTCACAAAACACCTAAAAGATTTCGCCTTAGCTGAGAGTTTTTCAAGTGAAAATATCCATAAGCTACGGTCACACTTTGCAATTTTCAGCCACACATTCAACCGCAACGGCTCTTCTAGTTACCTAGCAAACCCCATCCGAATACGGCGCGTCTGCAACCGCGCCAGGAAACAAAAGCAAGAATGATTTTACCGCCAAAGCGGATAAAGGGAGCACATTTTCATGTTATAGCATCGTACATGGATATATTGAATTAATCAACATTTTAAAACACTTAAGAGAAAATAAATAAATATGAAAACCAAATTGTAAATTACAATTTAAGTAAGCTAATGTATAGAGAGAATTTAAACGAATAAACTTGAAGAACTGGAGAGGTAAATGGAGAGGGAGTTATTCCTCATACATTTAAAAAAATTTCATTAATTTGTAAGAATTCCCACATAATGTTAAACGAAGTGAGCGTCAATTGCTGAAGCGTTGTGTGTAAGCATCTATTATTTTTTCATATTAAATTACTAAAGTCTTTCTACGTTATCGTCTACTATTGAAGCAAGCGATTAACTACTATTACTTAGCAATATGTATAACAGTAGTGAGTTTTAGATAACATTAAGCCTAACAGCATTATGCTCTTGATATTCATTCATGAGACATCCTTGCACGTACACGTGCCATTAGATCAATACTTGCTATCACTTGTTACTCTTATGATATGTTGTGATGATTTGTTTGATATATTGCATGCCATATCTGGTATAGGAAGTTTTTAAAGGGGGTATCAAAATGGTACCATTAAAGCACGTGCCATTATAGTACTTCATTATTCCGGCTATCTTAGGTTCGTACTTGTTCGTGCTCTGTCCCATATTAAAAGATTGGTGAAAACAGACTTTGAAAAAGTTAATTCATTTTTAAGTTATTGTAATAAATACTAAGCTCCCTAGGAATAAAAAAAATTTTTTGATTTAGAGACCGAACTGCCCTTTCAATAATCGTCAAACACGTGCATCCTGCACTCGCACCATCTCATTAACGTTTTCAGCACGCGCAGAGCCGAACCCATGTATTTTCTCAACACGCGTTTTCCCGAATGCGAGGATAATTCGTGTCTTCCAGCAATTCAATACATACACTCTTTCTATTGCAATGCAATGAATTGTGGGATTGTCTACAGACAGACGGACGGACGGACAGACAGCTGGACAAACTGATCACATAAGCACATTTTTATATAAAGAAAATGTGCTAAAAAACGTTTGTTTTTCTCGCGCTGGTTGCAGCTAACGCCAACCAATCAGAATGCTGATAAAAATGGCGAATTGGATTTCGGCGATGGAACACTGACTGGATGGAGCATCCCGCTCTAAAAGGATTAATAAGGGTGACGCCACAGGACGCCATATAGGTAGGGGCAAGAAAGTCAGCCCTTATGAAGAGCACTACTTGATTGGTTGGTTTGGTTTGTTTGGTATTAACGTCCTTTTCAACTGCTATGGTCATTTCAGGACGGCGTTATAGGGGCCGCAAATTTTGCCTCGCAAGGGTTCTTTAACGTGCAGCCGGCAAACGACTACACGGGACCAACGGCTTTACTTCCCTTCCGAAGGAAGTGCGTGATCTCAGGATTTCCCCCTGAAAAATCCTCGTCGTCCTCGGCCAGGATCGAACCCGCGTACTCGGGCATCAGAGCACTACTTGAAACTGAAGAGCAAATTTTATTTGCTAGAACAAAGTTTAAATAATTTTATAAATTAAAATATACTTACATTTATGTTTAAATTTATTATTAAAGTTTCTTTATTTAAAACAAGTGAAAGAAGAATAAATTTTCAAAAACAACGCTTATGTCAAAATTAGGTACACATAGCGCTATCTCTTGAGCAAACAAACAAACATAAGCCAATTCTATTTCATATTAATCCCCCCCTCCACTTTGGATTTTTTTTTAAAATTTTTAGATTCCTGCGTTGTCACCAACTTTACATTATGTGTACAAAATTTCAGCCAGATCGGACTAGTGGAAGGGTTTGAAATATTGATCACAAGATTTCATCCACCAAACATGACCCAAATGGCGAAAGTTATATAAGCGTTGTAAAAATAACCATCAAAGTAATTACATTTATTGATTTTCAAGTTTTAATGTTAATGCTAAGATATTAATTGTAAATAATACTCCTTGGATAATTTTAGTTGTGTTTAATGAAAAATAAAAAAGGCATAGTTTAAATGTCACGGCTTTCCTGCAAGCCTCTGTGCATGTGACAGCAGAAAAAGAGGGGGATCGTTTGGATTAACAAATAACTTTAATAGTCAATGATATAATTGTTTACACAGATTAAAATAGTAAATGATAAACAAATACGTAGTTTACAGTGCTAATGTCAGAATTTAATACGGCACGCAATCGGATACAATCACTGCGACGGAGGCCCTCTTAACTTTGAGGCCAGTATCTTCCTTGTCGAATGCAATAACTTCAAAAGGTCCTATGCCCCCCACGAGGAGGGTGGGAGCTCTTTCCTAATAAAGGAAGATACAAAGAGCAGGATTAGCCCTAATTATGGCGGCCGCCAAACTCGAGGGCGGAAGTGAATTTGATAGCGTGGCCGAGCGTATAATAGATAAATTATGACACTTACTTATGAAAGTTGAGGCAGGTACGTCGGACGCAGGTCCTACGGTCGTTGTAGCTGCAAGGGCAGAATGACTCTGCAAGAGTCTGAGGAGAACTCACTACAGTCAGAAGACCACAGGGAAATTCGTGAGCTGTGCGGAGCTAAAGACCACATGCAATAGAAATAAAACATAAGCATTAGGAGATTGTCATTACTCTAATCACAATGTCGTCCCGGGAGCACCTTAATTATTACGTGTTCAATAAATTAATTATCCCACTAATTACGGCACAAATAATTCGCGCACACCAATTAAATAATAAGCAAAGGGAGTGCACTCACGTGAACTTCGTCGGGAGTGGGTTTTGACGTAGGCTAAGCAAACTGCGGAATCTGGCGCCAGTTCGCGCCATGCCGCCCGCTCGCAAAACGCCTCTGTTGAAGCTGCCTGGATAGGAACTCCGTTGGTGCGACGATCCTTTTCTCGGGATTCAGCTGGTGTCTCAGTAGCGACGACAGCACTCTCCTTCATTCCGCTGGCTCGTACCATCCCTCCGTAAAAATCCCGTCGGCTTCTTTTCTCCAGCGACACCAACTTCTAAAACCTCGGTATCTCCGTTCTCGTTCATTACTTCTCCTACTCCGTTCTTTTAACTAGCGCATGATAGGCATTTCTTCTACTATCCTTTTTCCAACCCGTTTCCCTCGGAATCTTAAATTGCTCTCCTAGTAATTTTTCTTCTCTATTCCTTCCTCTCCTTTCCACTTTCTTCACTTTCTCTTGGTCTCTTCCGACCTCTCTTATTCTTAGCGGGGGTGTCTTTCGCTCCATGCTTTTTCTGTTTTCCTTCTTCTCCTCTTTTTTATCTTCTCTGTCATCAAATTTCGGAAGATGTTCGTCTTTAATTTCTGACACCATCCCCGCCTGAATCCCATGATGTAGTTCTTCTGAACTTATTCGTGGGTTCTTCTTTCTTCCCTCAAAATATCGGGATAATTCTTCACTTGTTGTGTGCTGCCCCTTCTTCCTTTTTCTGTAGCTTGTCTCTATAGTGGCCACCGCAACTTCTTCTATACCCTTTATCTTTGGTTTACTTCGGGTTATCATTTGTTGACTTGGGTTCCTCTGCCTCTGAAAAAATTGAGTAATTAAATTTGGGCATCGGGTTCCCAGGTGGGGGTTCATACCCTTTTCACTTCACCAAAAAACTTCTATGTGTTTTTTTTCCCTTACATCAATAAGGCGCTCTACTCTGTAAACATTTGTGTATTTTGGATCCGCTATCGGCCCAGGGTTTTTTTTTTGTTTTTTTTCTCCTGGGGAAAAATTTTCTTAAGAATGAAATATGCAGAGTTTTCATTTTCACTTTCCATCGGGGTGGTATTCTTAAATGTGTGGTGACTTTGTTGATGGTTTTTTCAATGTGAAGGGCCCTACATATTTCGGAAACAATTTTCTTCCTATTTCTCCCTTCTGACGGATAATTCTTGATGCCTGCACCATCACCTTGTCCTTTCTTTGATGTTCCACTTGGTATGTTTTTTATCAAAGAATTTCTTGTGCCTATTGTTAGCCTTTTTAATATTTTTCTTTGCCAATGCCAGTAGATTTCTTAGATGACCCCGGTAATCTCTATTTGACTGAAGCTTGCTCTTTGCCCCGGTAGGGACCATGGGTATCTCTATCTCCCTGCCTTGGTCCATCATGAAAGGGGAGCAGCCCAATGTTTCCGACATCGTCGAATTTATAGCTATTTCCGCTGCTGCTAGGAATCTGTCCCAATCATTTCTTTCCTCATTCACGTAATTTCTTACTATTTGGACGACCGATTGATTGAGGGTGATAGGCACAGGACATCTTAATTTGTATATTCAATAATTTGAAAATTTGCTGCCAAATGTCCGCCGTAAATCTAATGTCCCTGTCTGATATGATTACTGACGGAAAACCATGAATTTTAAAGATGTTCTCCACCAGCAATTCAGCCGTTTCCTCGGCGGTGATCGATGACTTACATGCAAAAATTCTGACTCTTTTGGTCAGCCTATCGATTACTGTAAAGATTGCATGATTGCCTCTTTCCGATAATGGAAGGGGCATTACGTAGTCGATAGTAATTTGCTCCCATCGATTTTTCGGTATCGGAAGCGTTTGTAAATCCCATAGGGTTTTAATCGCAGCGACTTGTTGCTTTGGCAAACCGTACACGTCTTAACGTATTCAAAAATTTCCCTAGCCATCTTCGGCCAAAAATATCTCGTACGTATCTTATAATGCGTCTTTCGTGCTCCTAGATGCCCACTAGTAGGCATATCGTGCATCTGGCTGAGCACATCATTATGCAATTTTGCGACCTCCGGGAGGACCAACTGCTTGCCTTTTTCCCCGATTTTGAATCATAGCCTTTCCTCCATTCGAAATGCTTTACTCTTCTGCTTCTGGATCCTTTTTATAAATGGATCATTTACGCTGGCTTTCTTTACTTTCTCAAGCCATTTCTCCTCATTTACGGTAGCGGGATTCTGAGCGACTGTAATGTTCACCTCTAGGCCTTTCCTGTTTTGCTTTTCTTCTTTTTTCCCAGTGTCTTTAACTTGTCCCATACCATTTTTTACCACTTCCATCGCCTGGGTTAGCTTTTGGGGATTTTTACTGCGTACCTCCTGTTTAACCTGGTCTGAAAAGGTGCTGATGTATGCCTCTATTATTTCATTTTCCGGCCAATTATCCAGACAATCAGCGAGTTTCAAATAGATCTGATTAAAACTAGTTATATTTTTTTTCCGTTAAACTTCTGCTTTGTTAATTTGTCCTTTAATTGGTTTTTCCATTTAAGATTCGCCCACTAATTACGGCACAAATAATTCGCGCACACCAATTAAATAATAAGCAAAGGGAGTGCACTCACGTGAACTTCGTCGGGAGTGAGTTTCGACGTAGGCTAAGCAAACTGCGGAATTTGGCGCCAGTTCACTCCATGCCGCCCGCTCGCAAAACGCCTCTGTTGAAGCTGCCTGGATAGGAACTCCGTCGGTGCGACGATCCTTTTCTCGGGATTCAGCTGGTGTCTCAGTAGCGACGACAGCACTCTCCTTCATTCTGCTGGCTCGCACCATCCCTCCGTAAAAATCCCGTCGGCTTCTTTTCTCCAGCGACACCAACATCTAAAACCTCGGTATCTCCGTTCTCGTTCATTACTTCTCCTACTCCGTTCTTTTAACTCCTTCGTGCTCACTCTTCTTTCCTTATTAACTAGCGCATGATAGGCATTTCTTCTACTATCCTTTTTCCGACCCCTTTCCCTCGAAATCTTAAATTGCTCTCCTAGTAATTTTTCTTTTCTCTTCCTTCCTCCCCTTTTCACTTTCTTCACTTTCTCTTGGCCTCTTCCGACCTCTCTTATTCTTAGCGGGGGTGTCTTCCATTTATAGCGCTTTCGCTCCATTTTTTTTCTGTTTTCCTTCTCCTATCGGCCTCGGTGGCTCAGCGGTTTGCGTGATCGCCTCTGATGCCCGAGTACGCGGGTTCGATCCCGGCCGAGGACGACGAGGATTTTTCAGGGGGAAATCCTGAGATCACGCACTTCCTTCGGAAGGGAAGTAAAGCCTTGGTCCCGTGTAGTCGTTTGCCGGCTGCACGTTAAAGAACTCTTGCGAGGCAAAATTTGCGGCCCCTATAACGCCGTCCTGAAATGACCATACCAAACAAACCAAACCATACCAAACCTTCTTCTCCTGTTTTTTATCTTCTCTGTCATCAAATTTCGGACGATGCTCGTCCGTAATTTCTGACATTAAACTTTTTTGTGACATTTTTATTCGAGATTATTCCAATATAATTAATTTGATGGGAAATTTAAATTAAAGCTTTTTACTAATATAATTAAATATTATCTTCTTGAATTATAATACTATGTCATGAAATCAAAATTATACAAAAGAACAATATAAATTTTAATTCTCAGAATGTTAATAATAATTATTATTAACTGGAGATACGTCTCCAAGCATAGGAATGATTTTTCAATTGAAGGTATCGGCCATGATAGTCGAGGTTCCTGGTTTAAATCCGGGTCGCAGAATTTTTCCTTCCATTTTTCAATTGAAAAATCATTCTCAGAATGTTAATATTTCCAGCCAGAACCTACAAACAACATAAACAAAATTTTTTATTGGTTTGCAAATAGTACTAATTTTAACATTTGTTTTCTGATGGGAGGTTTTGAAATTTTTTCAGTAAATTTTTGAGCCATATGATAAATTTGTATTTTGTATAGAGATATGTAATAAGTTTGATCAGCTTGAAAACATGATTATTGCACAGACGATGAGATTTCTTGCCCCTACTAAGATGGCGGATGGCAACTTTCGGTGGCGTCCAGTTTTTCGCCAGAAGCGCCATCCAGTTATTTATATAGGTCAGTGCGATGGAAGCACTCTTTATCGAGTTGATTTAAATTAAATTAAAGCATTTGGAATTCAAATATCATAAAATATCGACGGAAAGATTTAAAACTGTAAAGATTGCAATATCATTATTATGCCATTGTTCAAAATATAAGTGGATGCAATCACAATGTTTCAAAGTGTGGCCACTGAATAACGTTTGAAATATGTTGCTGCTACACTTGCGGTTGCAGGCACAGCTGAAAATTGCAAAGTGTGATCGTAGCTTTAGGCGCACCTTGTACACATTTTTTTGCTGTGCAGTGAATGTGTCTGATTCAATGACGTGTATTAAAGGTAAATTTCGAATCCTATGGTTAATATTGCCACTAAAGTGAAGCCATGACAGTTCTGAGCGATGGAGTAGTTAGCTGTCTGGCTGCTTTGTTTTTGACAATTTTGTGTTTGAGGAATAGTTAATTCAAAACCATTCCTCAGAGTTGTTCCGCGTACAACTGTACAAATAAACACGAAAAAGGACCAAGAATCACTTTCCACAAACATAAATCAAAAATACGTAATTGAAATGAAAATACGTAACTGAAAAATGATCGAAACGAAATTGAAATTGAAACCATCATCGAAAAGTAGTATTTTTCATAATGATACTGTTTATAAAATATAATAAAATATTTAAAATTCAAAGCTAATAAAAATATAAACTTATCACTCCGTGATCGGCGTGTGAAAGAATTATTAATCAGCTACCCTCATGTTTAGCCATGTTTTATATCACCTTCACCAAGGCTTTTCTACTACAGGTTGGAAAATCCCGTTTTAAGAGCCTTGGACATTTTTTTCTTTGACCGACAGAGCCGCGCTGCTAACACTGTACTGGGGAGAAATTCTATCGCTCACTATGGATTAGTATAGGTTTTCTACTTGGATTATTCAGCAGGGTTGAAGGAATGCGAAGTCAGTATTCTCTCAACGGACTCCGATGGGAACGGTCGCTAGTGATTCTTCTCCGTCGTAACAGCTGACGAAGTTTGAATCCTTTGAATTTTTCCCTTTGTTTTATTCTTTAATTTTGACAGTGAATTTACTCTTATAAGCAATTATTAAGTATTTCTAAAATTATTCTACCCCCTAATTTTTGAATTAAATTTCACTTACTTGAACGGAGAAATTTCTGCGTTCGTTAGCGAGTCACGCCCACACCCGCGATGGGGGATTCTCTCATCATCCTCGGTCAAAGGTCCTCCTCGGAGGGGAGAACAGGCGGAAAGAGCAAATTAGCAGGTGATTACTCCTTTCCAGATAAGCGAGCGAGAAATTCGGCTCTACATACACAATCTTTCGACGACGAGTTGGAAAATTCAACGGATTCCTCCTTCGAAAGATAAATTGAAAAGGGAAGGAAAAATTCCGCGACCCGGATTCGAACCGGGGACCATGCCTATCGCTGGCACTGCTCTAACCAACTGAGCCACCGCGGATATGAACAGCTTTGCTGTTACAAGATATCCAAATAAACTTCATTGAAGCCACAACGCAGTAACTCAATCGGCAGAGCAGGCCCCGACTCGAAGGTCGGGAATAATCCTTACCCTTTAACCATCAAATAAATTGATGAAAATAACTCAAATGTAAGATAATAACTGAAGAAACACTCCAATATTTCGAAAGAT
>JAHWFO010079969.1:988941-1023678 GCA_023313115.1 Rhysida immarginata | reverse complement strand
ATCTTTCGAAATATTGGAGTGTTTCTTCAGTTATTATCTTACATTTGGATTCCTCCTTAATAAAATACCTGCTTGGGCAGCCGACAATCTCTGCAAAAATTAAAAAGAACTTAAAAAAAATAAGCTGTCGAAAAAAACCTCCTCAGATAAATAGAAAACACGAAAAATAAAGGAAAAGGACCTTTATTATCAACGACTTCATCGCAAAATCAACCAATGAACCTCGACCCTTCAGAGGGCAGCTCAATGAATTTGTCTCGAAAAAATCAAATCAATCTTGTTTAGGAAAATCTATTTTGAATCAATCCAAGATGAATGCTGCCATTGCAGGGAAAATTGAACAAGCTGTTCGTCTCTGGCTTCTAGTTTCTGTTGATCGAGCGGAGGGGAAAGAAATAGCTCCTGAGGTAACATCAGTTTCTGAGAATTTGCCAAACCCTTTAATAAATGACATATCTCCTGGACTAACCCGTCGTACCTTATCCTCGTTAGTTGGCACATCGCGGGTAAAATTCGAAACAAAAATCAAGTGCTGTTCTGTCTAAAATTTCCAGGCATCGGCATTTATCGGTTGTCTAACGTGATCCCAAACTTTCTAACCTCGTCTGTGGGATTTATATATGGCATTCGGAGATCAGTTACGTTAGAAGAGCTTCAAGTTAACGCAGATGTGGGAGGTATCATAACAGATATAAAACAGTTTGCCCCACCTTACGCCGGTGCTTTATTTGATAAACTATTGGTATACTTCGACACGCCGACGCCGCCAGAAAGAATAAAATTTGAAAATGAATCCTTTCCGGTTTCGAGGCCTTCCTCGAAGCCAATGCAGTGCTTTTTGCGCCATAAATTAGACCATTCAAGACAAAGATGTGTTAGCGAGCCATTGTGCTCAAAGTGTCTATGGCCACAGCACACAAGAGATGAGTGTTCTTCTACGTAAATTCTTATGCGTAAATTGTAGCGGCAATCATTCATCGTACTATTAAGGCTATGACCGATTCAAATATGAGTCCCTGATCAGGATGGTTTCGTTATATATATCGTATTATGAAGCAAAACGTCTCACAGACATGGAGGTGGGCGAGGCTATTCCTATGTACCAATCATATGCCACTATGATTTCGACGAAGATTTCTACCCCGCGTCCATTGCAGAACTCTCAAAGAATTCCTTCGTTGCAACAAACCGTAGAAAATCCTCCATTAGGAGAGTCTAACGTCATTAGTATCCATGAAAACCCAATAAATACAACATGTTCCACCTGTGGCCGTGAAGAGCTCTCGCCTATTTTCTCGTATCAGTCTCCAGTAAGACAATCACCAGAATATGACACATTCATCACTTCTCAAGTTTCCTGGCCGGAAACCACTTCCTTTATTGCCCCTACTCTGACAGGAACTAAACGAACAAAATGCAACAATAACCCGAAATGCCGATACCCCCCAGCAGGTTGAAAATACTTCGCTAGTTACTACTGATCTAGGAAATCATAAAGTAGACGAATTAGCTGGAAATTGCCTGAAATTGTTTATTACGTCACTTTTAGAAGCAACAAAAAACTAATACGAGCCTAAGGGCATTGAAGACACTTTTAAACTAATGGAATCACGTTTACTACACTCTCCTTCCTGGTTGTTGGATATTACTAGCTGGTGGGAAAATTTTCTACCATCAGTAACTCAAAATGTCACAGATTAATGAAGATAATCTTAGTATCCTTCATTGATATGTCGGAGGTTTGGCTTCCAATTGGGAGGATGTTGCACTCTTACAAAGGAAACCTCATATTATAACATTATGTGAAACCTTTTTAAATGAAAAATCAGCAGTTAACTTTCCGAAGTCTATTGCATATGTAAATAATAGAGAAGGTCACAGTGGTGGGAATTTGGTCGCAGTTAAATCCAGAATACCCCACTTTATAAATCATTTAGGTCACACCGAATGTGTTGCGATCATTGATTTAGTTATATTCTTCCAAGAAATTTGGCTGTATGTTTATTGTGTATATATATACCGGGTTATTTAACAAAATATAAGTGGGAAAGAATAATTAGTTCCTTTTCTCCGCCTTATGTCATCATCGGAGATTTTAATGCCAAAAGCCCAGTCTGGGGGTGTTTAAGTTACAATTTAAATGAACGCTACTTGGATGAATTCTAAAATTCTATATATACCACGGAACACACTTTCTCGCCGTCAAGATTAGAATGGTCTTCATTCAATTTAGATCTCGCACTTCTACAGTATCATCGGACTGTCCTTTTCTAACCTTTTTAGAGATTATGGAAGTAATCATCTTCAGATACGTCTTCTGATCTCTTCAGTGGCCCACTAAAAATGCTTTAGTAAATTCAACTCATGGAAACTGATTATGACTCAGTATCGAATGACTTTCACCCAGTGAGCTCGAATTTCAGTCTAGCGTGGAATCTTGATGTAGTGAGTCTTCTTTCTGCTTTTCAATCAAGATGGTACTCAAAATCCTCCAACAGGAGATCATCTCCCCCCAAGACCTGTATGGGTGTCCTGAATGTGAAGAGGCCATATGGCGGCGAAACAAAGCAAAAAGAACTTTTAAAAAATGCAGATGCTTGAACTGTTGGATAAAGTCAAAGAAGATGAAGGCTCTTTGTAAGAAGACTCTAAAGAAATTTCGAAGAAACTACTGGAGAAACCTCATACAGAAAAATGAACCGGGCAATATCTGGAAGGTTCTTAAAATTTTCCAGAAACGTCTCCCTGCCTCAGTTCCATTGACCGATGACGGCAATGGCTCCTTAATGGATCCAAAATCCTCTGCGGAAGCTATTTTTCGTTTTGTGGTGGGTTCCTCTCTTTCAAAAACTCAGGTCTGGCCAAAACATTTCCCGGCGGACTTCGAGGCATCAAACTCCCTTTAACAATGGGACTTACCATGTACTGTTCCAGCTCTGTTAGCTGCTATTAGGAAAAAGCGGACGGCGCCTGGTCCTGACGGCCAGGAATTAGGTGAAAATCAGCTGAACCACTTGCTGGCCGCCTTCAACTCCTCCTGGAAGACAGGAATTATATCAGGAAAAGATTCTTAATTTACCCGGAGCTAAAGCCGAATAAGCCTTCCTCGTCACCTTCCATTTCAGGCCTATAGCTCTAACATCATGTAAAATTATGGAACGTTTAGTCAACAACATGTTGCAACACTTTTTGGAATCGAATAAGTTGCTCCCAGAGCATTGCCAAGATTTTCGAAAGGGACGAGGCCACATATTTTCTGCCATCCGTCTCGTTGATGATATTCTTCTTGCTACAGAAAAGAATGAGTGCATCATATTGTGTCCAGCTTGAAAGAAGGGCCGTAAAAAATCATTACATCCACTCGGATCTGAACATGACTCATATTGGAAAGTGTGTCCAAGATCTCCTGAAGAACATGGTGCAGACGATGAAGAGCCATGACAATGATTCGATTCGGTTCGTTTGGTATTAACGTCCTTTTCAACTGTCATGATCATTTCAGGACGGCGTTATAGGGGCCGCAAATTTTGCCTCGCAAGGGTTCTTTAACGTGTAGCCAGCAAACGGCTTTCCCCCTGAATAAATCCTCGTCGTCCTCGGCCGGGGTCGAACCGCGTCCTCGGGCATCAGAGGCGATCACGCAACCACTGAGCCACCGAGGCCCATGACAATGACCTGGTGGCTGGAATACTCAATAAACTGATGGAAATGAAGTGGCATAAAAATATAGAAAACCGAGGCATATTCTTGATGTCAATTTTGAAGACATTGGCAAAATTTCTTTCCCAGATTATTAAAAGATGTGATACCCCCCCCCCCCCCGCCCACTCTCCCAATCTCCTGACAATAGTCAGTCTTACTATTTTTACCATAATGTGGTAGACCTCTGGGGTTAGTGAGGCTTCTTGCCTATTTCAGTGTATTTCATGTGGAATTTATTCTGGTAGGGTGAGCTTCGTGAAAGCACTGCTTTCGTCCCATGTGAAAAAATGTACACTTCAGTGTTCGATTGTCGTGCAGCAGCATCAGTAGTGATCGACAAGGACTCCAGCAGGACCAGTGGCCTAAATATTTTAGAAGACTTCACAATTGCAAATAGGATTTTTAGGTTTAACTTCTCTCTTTGTTTTTCATTTCGATAGCTTAAAAGCTAGCACATAGTTATTTTGTAAAAATTGTATGTAATTAACATAATGTAGTCCTAACAATGTATTTCATTAAAAAAATAAAAAAAATTGTCTGGAAATTTTAGTAGAATTTTAGTATTTTGGATGTAGACGTAGTATATTTCGGTATATTTTAGACCGGCATTTGGTATTTTTGCTGAAAAAAAATCTGGCAACACTGCGTATGGATTACTAAAGCCACGGACCTATACAAGAAGAAAGAACGCCTCAAAAGACAGCTGTATGACCTCCATCTGCAGGTCGCACCATCGTCCCGTCAGATATCCTTGTGCCTCTCATCGACGAGGATGAAACTAGACTCTAGTCGTTTAAAGAGTACAAGTATGCTACAATGTGCAAGAAACTCGACGTCCTACGACAACCTCTGAAGACGACAACCTCTAACCTACTACAATTTTATCGAGAAATATTATTAAAGAGCGATTCGGTCATTGTGTATGTAGGTAAGCCACTTTATATATTCCTCATATACAGGGTTAGCAAGAAATAAGTTTCTCACTTCAGAGTGCTGTAGAATGCTTTCTATTTGTCCAAATGAGATATAATTTGAACAACAGATAATTAAAATGATGCGCTTGACATTTATTAAATAAAAATTTTTTGTACAAATATTCACCGATAGATGGCGCTCTAACACAAATGGTGTTTCTTTACATACATGGAAAATGTGAAACATCATGTGCGTTACAGCGCATGCCTATTAGCGTTATTCTTCGGATAAAAAGACGGCGGATTCTGCACTAGCATTAGTTACTGCTCTGCACATCATTCCTGCGTTGCTTGAAAAGCGTTACTGGTAAAAGTGTTCTACCAGAACCAGCAGAACGCCGTTGCAGCTGTAAAAGAATTCCGTCGTATGAAGCGTACTTTATTATGTTATTTCACATTGATAAAACATATGAAATGGGTTTATGTGTATTGCGGCGCCACCTGTCGGCGGATTTTTGTACTGAAATTTTTTATTTAATACTAGAAGAGGTACCCGGCGTTGCCCGGGATAATTACACTTGCACAAACTTTTCCTTTCATTGTTAGTCATAAGATATTGATTGCTGGTTCATGCAGAGCGTTTGTCAATTGCGTGTTGATACCATTGTGGATACCTATTGTTGTACAAACTTTGCCTTGCATTGTTGGTCATGAGATATTTCTCATTAATATGCCTTGCCATAACCATGAATATCGATTTTTTATCGATATTTATTATTTTTCCGAAATTTGAGGTAGACAGTGACCTTCCTCATGCTTTGAAGGTCATGTATGCGAAATTTTATCAAGATCGGAATAAAACTGTAGATTTGTATAAAAAACGTACAGACAGACCCACCCACAAACATCCTTCTTTATATATATAGATAGATAGATAGAAATGTCAAGCGCATTATTTGAATTATCTGTAGTTCAAATATTATCTCATTTGAACCGATATAACGCATTCTACAGCCGTTTGAAGTGGGAAACTTATTTCTTGCTAACCCTGTATATGTGGTGCGAGAGAATAATCCGCGTGTTGTTAAATTCAAAAATTGACCATCGCTGCTGCATCAAAAATGAAGTCATACTGTACACAGGAACGTGGTATTAAAACAACGCTGTTGTTGGCTGTCTATTGCAAACTGCCAACTGTAAGCTGTCAGCTGCAAATAAGATGGCAACTATCGTGGTAGTCAATCAACAACGATCGTACGTCACGTCGCCTGCTTTTTTAATCAACGCGTTTGCCCATTATTAAACATCTCGATAAGAAATCTTTTCAAAATCATTAATACACCTTTTACACCTTCTTAGTTGTGTCAGCATCCAATTGTATATTTTCTTACACAAAATCGTCCTCACTCATTAACGTCCAATTTGTATTCGCGAATTGTTAAATTGAACACTTGTACAACGCTGCACGAAGCGCTGCAGCAATTGACTGATTAAAAGTACAGTGGCTAGAAGAAATAGTGTGTCCATTGCCGCTGATTTCGTGTCATCATGACTGATGACACGGCCAGATGGCACGACAATCTAATGCGCCGACAATTACTCTATAATGCATGGGATTCAATGTAAGTTTAACAGCACGAACGCTTTAAAAATACTTGTTTAATAAAATAAAATAAGATTGTAAACTTGAAATAATATGCAGATAAACGAACTAAGTGAATTTCAAAGCAGTATTCGTTTTATTTATTATTTAATCGAATAGCTGTTGTTATAAAAAGTTAAGCGCAGAAGATAATTATATGGAAAAGTGTAATGGTTTTTAAATTGAAATGTTCTTTTTATATTTTACAAATTTCATAATTTATAATTTATTACATGTTATTGTGGACGTCTGAGCTTTAAAAGTTTACTTTTCTCACGTTTTGCACTTCTTTCTTCGTTTAGTGTTTTTAATAGAAAGTGCAAGCGTGTAAGAACGTAGAACTTGATAATGCTATTTGTTACTGCAGGGTTATATTATTATATTTTAAATTTTAATTTAGAGACACATAACGAAACCGTAAAACAAATGTAAACCAACCAAGAAATGAGAAAAATGGCTATTCGATTAAATAATAAATAAAACTAATACTGCTTTGAAATTCATATAATTTGATTTGTTTGCATATTATTTCAAATTTACAATCGTATTTTATTTTATTAAACAAGTATTTTTAAAGCGTTAATGCTCTGAAACTTACATTGAATGCCATGCATTATAGAGTAATTGTCGGCGCATTCGATACTCATGCCATCTGGCGGTGTCATCAGTCATCATTACACTCTCATAGCTGCATTTTGTATTCAATGGACACACTATTTCTTCTAGCCACTGTAATTAAAAGTATTGTTGAGATCTGTTGAAGGCCTAGACGTGTGCAGCAGAAAATTGGTGCGAGATTACAATTTGCAGTAACCCTATTCGTTGCTTGTTCTGTTATGTATCAACTGTCTGCTATAAGTGCAGACATTGTAGATCTAATGAGATCAAACTCGGCACCACACCGTGAAACTGCAGCACTTTGGTTTCTTCACTTCTCATCGAGTTCAGGTCAGTTCTGTTTCTCCTCTCTGTTAACTAACGTCATCCATTATGTAAGATGGCTTCATCGATTTTGTCTAGCTTAAAAGCTGCGAATGTTGTTTTGACATTGGGTGACGGGAAAACTGTGACTTGTGAAAAGGCTTACCTTGACGCTTGCAAGGATGGTAGATTCAGTGCTTTTGACTTAGTGATAAACGAAATCATATCTTCTAAGTATACTACATTAGAAGCTAAAGTAGAATCCCTAAATGGGACCATTACAGAGATTAGAACTCAACTTACAAATATTGAAAACAAGTTTGATAGCATCAAGAATACCTTAAGTCGATTAGAGGTATTTCTAAATCAAGGGTCTGAAACTAAGAAGGCAGGCAGCTGCAGCCAATCCAATTCCGTTACAGATATGATGATTGATATTGGGGATATGTCCGAAAACATTGGTGAAGGACTGGAAAATGTCAATAGCGGAAGTTCCTCAGTGAAAACTAGTGTAAAGAGGAGGCACGAAGACGAATCCTCCGATACAGATGGAGGTGATTGGCATGTTATGCATAACAAGAAAAACAAAAAAGGAAAAGGTTTAAGAATCGACAACATTCGATCTAACGTCAATATCAGTGACACTATCTCTGTAGCACTTCGTAGCAAAATCAAGCATGGAAATTCCCAAACTAATGACACCCGCGAAAAGGGAGCCGTTTACATTCCTCCAATCATCATTCGACACCACGGTAAACCAATCAAAGAAATTTTGGACGAGATTAAGAGCCACGTGTCTCTAGACAAAATTACTGCTCACACAGGTCGGAAGGACACCATTAAAATCAAATGTCATGATGAGGAAACTCACAAAATTCTAGTGTCTGGGGTTAAGAGTAATGATGTGCTAAAGATACAGCATCATCAACTCAAGTCCGAGAAACCGCTTAAATACGTTGTCCGAAATATTGATACGACTTATGACATTGAAGACTTCTGCGAAGACCTCAGAAAAGCAAATTACTTTCCCGAAAAAGCAATTAGGCTTAAAAAAGCAAATGGTGCTGTTGATATGCCTTTAGTCTTGGTTCTACTACAAAATACGGAACACAACAGGTCCTTTTTAAGCTTGAAACGTGTCGGTCCTCTAGCTGTTAATTTTGAAATTTTTAGAGGTAACAAAAGACCCCTGCAGTGTTACAACTGTTTGCGATTCGGTCACGTCTCCCAAGGTTGTACCGAATCGCCTCGATGTAACAAATGCGCTGGCAACCACGAGTGGAGGGAATGTAGCAATGTTAAGGGTAAAGACCCCCCTAAGTGTATTAGATGCGACGGTCAGCACACGTCTAGTTACACTAAGTGTCCTAAATATCCCCATGTCAAAAGGCTCAAAAGCAACAAAGTGCAAGAAGGAAAAACCTATGCTTCGGTTGCATTCAGCGCAAATGACTCAGATATGGTTAATCCAAACCAGCTACGTAGTATTTATAGATACTTAGGGAATTTGTTAAACGTCAACAAGGAAAGTGGTAAAGTAATGCCACAGGTCGCGTCTGAGAAATCTAGCAAATAATCATGGATAGACACCCACACAAGACCATTAATCAAGGAAAACTCCGTTGCAATACTTGGAATGCAAGAGGAATTGCTCGCAAGCGCATCGAGTTCTACAATTTCCTCTTAAACTGGAATGTCGACGTCGCCTTCGTGTGCGAGACGCACTTGAAACCAACCCAAGTGTTCAAATTGCCTGGCTATCATGTCTATCGCAGGGACCGGCCTCTGGGTAATAATGCCAGCCGCGCGTTTGGTGGAGCAGCAATCATTATCAAGGATGGCATTATTCATCGTGAGTCTGTCACTCCCAACTACGAAGGAATGGAAGCCGTTTCCGTGATTATTAATGACGCTGATGCAGGCGAAATCAAGCTCACCTCATTATATAACTCGCCTAAACACAAGCTTGGTCTTTGCGAGCTTGATGAGCTTCTTTCCGGGCCCATTCCAGTAATAATGGCGGGAGACTTAAATGCCAAACACCAAGCATGGAACTCAAAATGCTCAAATCAAAATGGTAATATCTTATATGGTTACACCCTAAACGAGATTAACACCTTCGTTGCTGGGCCCCCTTGAGGACACGTACTACTGTGACCACTCTCCTGTCAGCGATGTGCTGGACATAGCAGTTCTTAAAGGTTTCTTCAATCCCTATAATATATTTACAGTAGACGACTTAAACTCTGATCACCGACCAGTCATGCTTGTCTTCGACGGCTTAGACATTGATGTGAAAATAGGGCTTCGCACCAAACAGGACTGGAAGCTCTTTAAGGATATACTTCGAGAAAATAGCGTTCCATACAAGGAGGTTAACGACAACGAGGACATCAACAAAAATATCAGTGCAATCACTCGTGTTATCAAGGATGCTACTATTTCTAGTACCACCACTGCTGACCGAAAACGTCCCAAACACCTCGACCTCCCTCCTCACATTAGGCATCTCATTCTTGAAAGGAATTCATATAGGAGACTATGGCAACGCAAGCGACTACCCTATTTCAAGACTAAGTACAACAGGCTTTCTCGCAAAGTTCAGGAAGAGGTAAACTTTCTACGAGCAGAAAGGTGGAGCGAAAAACTGAAGTCTTTGTCTGTAGGATAACTCACTCTGGGGTACTGTGAGGGCCTTAAAGGGAAACAGACCCATCCAATTGCCGCCACTGCTTGCAGGCAATGGCAGCGTTGTCACCAGTGATGAGGAAAAGGCTCAACTGATCGCCGATTCCCTAAAAAGTCAATTTACCACGCCTGGTGAGACAGACTTGGACAGCCTTCAAAACACTCAGCTAGTTAACAATGGGTGCATCGCTTACCAGTGCATTCATCGTGTTCCCACCCCTGTGGAAGTCATTAGTGCCCAAGAAATCTCCGACGTCATCAAGCGACTTAAGACAAAGAAAGCAGCGGGCATTGATTCCATCACTAACAGTGCTCTCAAGAACTTGCCTTCTAATATTATCTCGATCATCACCAAAGCCATGAATGACTGCTGGAAACTTGGTTACTTCCCCGACCAGTGGAAAGAATCCGTCATAGTTACCATACCAAAGCCTGGTCTAAACCCTGCTCTTGCTGTCAGCTACAGGCCCATAAGCTTACTACCTATGTTATCCAAAGTCTTTGAACGCTGCATTCTGAAGAGGTTTAACGAATTCTGTGTAGCAAACAATCTCGTTCGTGATGAGCAATTTGGCTTTCGCCCAGGTCACTCCTGCCAACTTCAGATCTGGAGGCTTGTTGCAGACCTAAACACTCCTCTTAACTGTGCTAAGTATGGTGGTCTTGTCTTCTTGGATGTTCGTAAAGCTTTTGACCAGGTTTGGCACAACGGCCTCATATTCAAGATGATTACATGTGGTTTTTCGGACAAACTTATTAGCTTGATTAATTCCTTCCTCTCAAACAGGATATTTCGTGTCAAGGTTGGCTGCTCCATGTCAAACCCTTGTGACGTCAATGCTGGTGTTCCCCAGGGCTCTGTCCTAGGGCCTGCATTGTTCAACTTTTTCATCAGTGACTTCCCAACTTTTACCAAGTGCAAACTATATCTGTTTGCTGATGACGCGGCCATCATGACTACTGACCGCAATCCCGCTCACGTCATATCACGCTTACACAAGGCCTTACAATTGTGCGAAGAGTGGTTTGCAAAGTGGAGACTCGACCTGAACGTTGACAAATGCAAGGCAATGTTCATTACGAAGAAACTTCGGAAACCACCGAGTCCTCTCTTCCTTTCTGGTAAAGAGCTCGAATGGGTTAAGAATTACAAATACCTCGGAGTGATGGTAGATGCCAGGCTAAATTGGAGTGACCACGTTTCCTATGCGATAAGTAAAGCTAAAAAGGCCAAGTTTAGTCTGGTTGCTCTTCTGGGGCGAAACAGCGCCCTTGGAATGGATAGCAAACTCTTGCTTTATAAGATGGTTATACGAACCATTCTTCTTTATGGTATGCCTGCCTGGGCTACAATATGTAAGACCAGATGGAAGGATCTCCAAACCTTCCAAAACGTTACCCTGAGGACTATCGCCCAGCTTGACAGGAGAGTCGCAACAAATATTTCTATTGCTGAGAATTTTTATATACCTCCAATTGGTAGCTATGTCCAGGAGTCGTTGAAGAAGTTGCTGCCGAAGATTAAGGACCATCCTAATCCTCTGGTTGCAGATATTCTGGAGCATCCACTCACATTTAGAAGTTTTCTCAGGCATCGCAGGCCTCGTCACGTCCTGGACATCGATTTCGACGACATTCAAAAGGCCATCTTTCCCGATTACTGGATCTCGTAGCTCCATGTCCCTCGTCAATCAACAATCAACTTCATCGTCCTTATAGGAAAGGACTCCATCTTATCCCCTGGATGACTTAACTAGGTTTCATCTGGCTTCTTGCCTAGTTCAGTGTACTTCCCTTGGTTACTTCCTGGATGAGTATGGCAGTGAAAGCGTTGCTTTCGGACCGCTCGTTTCGTTTTCCCTGCGCTGTTCGATTGTCGATTGTCGATCTAATGAGAAAACGAATGAAAATATAATATTAATTTATGACTTGTTCCTGATTCGTCCAAGTATTAACATCCATAATATTTATATCATTCAAATGTATATTACTTACAATCGATTACAATCGTCATAGAAGTTTTCACTTTGGCCGTGGGTCATAAGCACACACCCGTTTTTTAGTCTCAGTATAGATAATATGCTGCCAGCATGCTACAATCTAGCGAGAGCCGCATGCCTCGTGCACAAGATTGAATCATTGAATGGAAAATGCGGGCATTCAACATTCCGTGATCCACAGTTCAAATGGTGTACAGAGAGTACATCATTTCAGGCATTACCTCCCACAGACAGCGCAGTGGCCGACCACGGCTGTTAAATGCTTTGACCAGCGATGTCTGTGCAGACTGGTCCTTTGTAACAGACACACGTCACTACTTCAATTAACAGCCACATTCAATGAGGGGCGTGCTAGAAACGTGCCTATGAGGTCAGTGCAGCGAAATTTGGCACTGATGGGATATGACAGCAGAAGACTGACAAGAGTGCCTTTACTCAAAGCACGCCATCAGAGGCTGTGCCTCGCCAGTGCTCGTGAACATATTCATTGGACTTTAGATGACTGGAAACACATAGCTTGGTCCAATGAGGGACGATTCAAGTTGGTGCAAGCTGGTGGTAGGGTTCGAATGTGGCACAGACCCCTTGAAGCCATGGACCCCAGGCATTGCGCTAGCTGGTGGTGGATCCATCGTTGTGTGGAGCCTGTTTACATGATCAAATTAGACCCAATGGACTCATTTGGATTCAATGGACTGGGAATCGCTATGTCTAGATCCTTGATGATTATTTGCAGCCTTTCATGGCTTAATGTACCCTAACAACGATGGGATGTTCAACGAAGACAATGCGCCATGTCATCGGACCAACATTACTCGTATAGAAAACGAGATCGTACAATATTGTATTTCCCACTATGCAAACCACCTCGAAGATTCCGGACACGCTTTAAAGACACAAGAAGATGTTATGTCTGTCTTACATATCTGCAATAGACCAGAAAAAACTGCTACCCTCGAAGCGATCGAAATATTCAAGGCCAAGAAGTCCTCCCCCCACTTGCTTCTCAATTGTCAAACAGACTTTAATGTGTATGCAATACTTGACTCTTTATCTGATCTATTATGATTCCTTTTTCTCGGTTTCTTTATTATGGTTTATGCTTTCTTTTGCATTTGTTATTTCTTGCCCGTTTTATTTTATTTTCTGTAAATCCTCTTGTCCTCAGACAACCGGATAGTTCTCTTTTCGGTCCGCGTAAACGCGCACCATCCCTTTGTATATTTTCTTTTTGTATAATTTATAAAATTAGCGTTTACACTCTTTTTATTCTATTAGCCATTATAATTCAAAAATCTGTGCTTATTCTATTTATCCTATTGGCAATTATTTCCTCTTTAATTCTTTTGCATCCTATTGGTTCATATATTTGCATAATTTGTACCTCTGTTCTGTATATAAAGGCTTGCATGCCTCTTGCTGTATAAGGCTCTAAAGGAGTGTGAAAGCTGGTTTAGCAAGTGGAGGCTAAAATTGAATGTAGACAAATGCAAGGCGATGTTTGTCTCCAAGAAGAGAAAGAGATCATTAGATTCTCTAACACTATATGGCAAAAAACTGGACTGGGTTGAAACTTATAAATGTCTTGGTGTTGTTATTGACTCTAAACTTACCTGGACTCCCCACGCAACTTATGCGTTGAATAAGGCCAGGAGAGCCAAGTTTAGCTTGATTGCTCTGCTGGGCTGGAATAGTGCTCTAAACATTGATAATAAACTCCTACTCTATAAGGTCATTGTTCGGACTATCTTGACCTATGGTATGCCCGTCTGGGCCACAATATGTAAAACTAGATGGAAAGAACTGCAAACGTTCCAAAACGTTACCCTTAGGACTATTGCGCAAAAAGATCGGAGAATTGTTCGCAATTCCTCCATTTATAATGACTTCAACATGACTCATATTGGCAAATACGTTCAAGGGCTCATGGAATCCATGCTGCCCAATATAGAAAATCATAGCAACGAGCTAGTCTCGGGCATTTTAAAGCATCCTATGCATAGAAAGAGATATCGTGATCCAAGGCATATACTTGATATTAATTTTGAAGACATTGATAATGTCTTATTTCCAGATTACTGGACTTCATAGGTCGTGTTTTATCTAATACTAGTGGTCTGCTTCTAGTCTAGACAGTCGTCAATCAAATTTTCCTCCACCAAGAGGAGGCAATTTTCTTTCATACTTTGGATGACCCTTGTGGGTACATCAGGCTTCTTTTCTAGCTCAGTGTATTTCCCTTGGAATATGATTATGAAGGGTGAGATTATGGAAGCTATGCTTCAAGTTCCACTTGAATACCGATACACTACACTGTTCGATTGTCGATTGTCTTGCTGTATATATCCTTGACAAAGCCAGGAATAAATGGCGAAACTAGTTGGAACTCCTGATGCCCCTCTGTTATGCCGTGCGATGTATAAAAATTTAGCATCGATGTCCAACATCGATGTTTAAAAATACATCGTTGTTTATTGATATCTGCATCGATTTATAATCGATTATTTTCTACTTTCAAAACCTGTAAAATGAACCTCTAAAACCGGTTAAATAGTGTAGAATAATGAAACACCACCACAAGAATAATTTGAATATATAAATTTTTTATTTTTTCAGGATAATAATATTCAAGACAAAAACATTTTTTTGAAGACAGCAATACTTAAAACAATTCTTTCAACTCTTCTATTGTTAAAGAATGCATTTCCAACAATTTCTCTAAATGCTTTGGCTTAAGGGAGAATCGTTTTTTAGTAATTATTTCTCCAGCTTTTGAAAACAAACGCTCAGCTGGAACAGATGTTGCTGGTATACTTAAGCTTTCTACTGCCAAAGAACACAAATGAAAATTGAATTTCTCCAAACTCTTCCACACTTTAAGTGGGTCAATTTTATGTGACTCAATTGGCGCCTCTAAATAAACTTTGAGATTGGAATGCAAACCAGAATTAATTGAGTTAGCATTCCGTGCAGTATCGGATAAGAGTACTGAAATTTTCCTGCTTTCCCAAAGATCCTCATCGTTTGTCTGTTCCATTTCGTCACTATTAGCCAATTCCAATTCAGAAGTAGGCATCAAAAGCAACTTCTGATTGATACGATCTATTGAATGTGCACATGCGGACCTGCTTCTAAAATCTATCTTTTTAAACCTAGGGTCTAAAACAGTTGCTTCACTAAATATAAGATTGGTTTCCACATATTTAAATCTAATGTCCATGTTTTTGAAAATGTTATCTCTTAATTTTTAACCAGCAGGTGTTACAGGACTTATTCGCGTCAAGGCATTGGCTAAAATACCTAAAATTGGTATGACTTTGCTAATCGTGGTGTATTTTTCACCTGAGATTTCATTTGTGATGCTTAAAAATGGTTTCAATATACACAAGCTATCATTAACAATTTTAAGCTCGGCAGAAGTAATCACCTGAACATTGTTATCGATATTTTGCAATACAATAGTAACAACTTCTTTTAACTGCACAAATCGCTGTAACATGAGGTAAACTGTGTTCCATCTTGTACACACTTCCTGTATCAATTTCAAAGGTTGTGTCCCTAAGGACTTTTGCTCTTTCTCTAATGAGCTAGCAGCTACATTACTCCTGTGAAAGAATGCCACTACTGTCTTAACTTTCAATACAACCTCATTGAACTCAGCTGTTTCTTCAATAGACTGGCGAACTAATAAATTCAACGTATGAGCAAAGCAACTAATGTGTCTAGCCTGTTCTAGAAACATAGCGCCAAATCTCGCAACCGGATTGGCTACACTATCCAGGTAATGGCTGAAAATATCTTTAAATAACACTATCCTAAAACACGGACCTAAAGGAAAAACCCAACATCAGGAACCAATCATCGAGAACAAGGAATGATAATCGATGTTTTAAAAAAAACATCGAGGATTCAAAACATCGAAAATTCGATGGATCGTTAAAAAAAAACAACATCGATTTAAATCGAAGGCTTCGATACATCGCACGGCACTGAGTGTAAGGCCACCACCTGTTTAATCAATAGGAACAGTATTATGATCCACCCTTCTACCGATATTACTCGCGATTGGTTTGAGGAGTATTATGAACAATTTCAACAAATAAATTGGCCACTTAGATCGCCATACATAAACCTCATCGACAGGGCTGGATTTAGATACAAGCAAAACAAGCTACGGCTTAAGGCTTCATTAAAAAGCATGTTTCTAGCTGATGTAAAAGGGTTTCAGGAATGTAAAAAGAGGCTCTCAGAATTTCATATAGCCTAGAATAGCAATGTAAAAAGAGGCCTCACCAAGTCTAAATCCTGCTCTGCCCATCGAACATATTTGAGATATTACCGAAAGATCCATACGTGCATAAGAGCCTGCTCCTGCAACACTCACGCAATTATGGTCGGCTATCGAAAAGGTTTCCGCGACTGGTAGAGTCCATGCCATGTCGAGCTGCTGCATTTCGCCGGCAAAAAGAGGTCCTACACGATATTTAATAGTTATCCCATGACTTTTGGCACAATAGTGTACAACGGTCTGTGGGACCTCACGTTCATGTAATGCAACAAAAATAACAAGTCCATACTTAAATGTTAATTATCGTTTCCGAAATAGACTCTAGGCTGTCCAAAGCAATCTCCAGGTCTGGATTAGTTCGGACAAAGTATTTATTCAGATAATTAATTAAAGTTTGCTAATGCGTTTAAAAGATGCCTATTTCTTAAAATGTAGTTCCTTGTACTGTATGACAATTAATGAGCTATATGAAATAAAACTTGATAACTTTTGAACAATTGGCTACATTCAGTTAAAACTTGGCGGTTGAATGCAGGACATGTTGGGATATTTTTGAGCATGCGCATTGGTATTGTTGTTGTTGTTCATTTTTCGTTGAAAATTTTAGAAATGATCTCATCCTTATTATCCAAATTGACCCAGATTTCGAAAAGATGTGTGTGATTCATGCAAGACGGAGTACGACACCATCGGACCAATAGAGTGTTTGCAGTCCTGGAAGAGTACTTTGGAGAGCGCATTCTGGCTTGGGGTAACCAGAGGCCAATGGAATGGGAATCGCTTGGCCGCCATATTCTCCTGATCTTAACCCTTGTGACTTATTTTTGTGGGGCAATATTAAAGACAAAGTTTACGCAATAACTCCGGAACCATCGCTGATCTCAAAACAGCCATTCAGGAGGTCATCAGCGAGTTTTGCAGAATTTTGCTTTTCGTCTGCGTCATATCATAGCCATTGATGGAAAGCATATCGAATCGAACATGTCATAAACTAAATCTGAAAATCTGTAATTACTTTTAACTTTTGACTAAAATTTTTGAACTTAGTAGATTTTGAAAATTTGATTTTTTATTTCATATAGTTCAATAATTCTCACGCTATATGTAGCTATAGTCTATAATAGCTAAGAGACTTACATGAAACGAATTCTATGTAATAGACTAAAATGCGAATTTCTTCCGAATCAATCCCACTCTCCTAAATTCTGAATATGACTGACACAGGGCTCATTTAATATTTAATATCTTTATTATAATCGGCTAATGTCATCGCTATGTTGCCAAGGTTACGTATACATTGTTTGTATCAGCATTGTTTGATGGCATTTATTATTATTTACAAGATTTTTATATAGCGTGGTAATTAGCTTCAAATTAAATTCATATTGTCGCAAAGCTCGCACGTTTAAATGGCGTGACCAATACCGCCTAGAGAGAAAGCCTGCTCACGGAAAAATCTTACATTGTTACATCACCTACAGTAGGGCATAGCCGTGACCACCGAGAGAGAAGGCCTCTGCAATGAAACTGAATACATTGTTACATCACATAGATAGTGTATTGTTATTCGTATTTCTACCAATAATAAGCCCTGAATTTGCACTATCTATGATGATGTAACAGTGTATTCAGTTTCATTGCGGAGGCCTTCTCTCTCGTTGGTCACGGCAAAGCCAACTAGAAAGACAAGCCGGGGCACTAAAAAAATCACATGACCAAAGTAGATCGAGCAACAACCCAATCTTCATTGTTTCCAACAAACGAAAAAGCGCTGATTGTTGAAATCCAAGATGGAAACAATGAAGAGCGGATTGTTGCTCGATCTACTTTGGTCATGTGACTTTTTAGTGCCCCGGCCTGTCTTTCTCGTGGGCTACGCGGTAGGGACAATTTCGGGCATATTATTGGTTGAAATATGATTAACAATACCCTACCGTATGTAATGTAACAATGTACTGTATGACGTTTTCGCGCTCAGGCTTTGAGTAGAGGTGGTGTTGGACGAACTCCCATAATCTCCTTTATTTATAGTTTGATAAAAATTGTTGCTCAGACAACAATGTACAGGTGACTTTTCAGTTCCGGCATGTGCTTCAACCCTGCGCCAACAATGCAAAACGTGCAACAACAATGCAAAACCGTTTCCGTGACGAACTCACATGTTCTCCTTTATTAGGAGCTTTAGCATAAAAGCTATTTATAAGAGTGCGCCCTTGGCCTGTACGTTTATCCGGCCGTCCGCCGTTTGCATGATAACTTAAAACGGATTAACTTTTTCAAATTCTGTTTTCAGAAATATGGCCATCAAAGTCTTAGCTCGGCCGTATCAACTTTTCAGAATTTTTCGTGGACCCTTCAAGTCGATTTCATGTGCTAAAACAGTGAATGTAAAGAATACCAAGATACTGGCATGTCATATAACAATCGATTTGTCAAGAAGGAATATATTGTTACTTTCTGTTCATCTTTTAAGCATTATTGACATCGGCGCGCGCACGTGAAATCGCTTTGTCGACGTACGATTGCTCAAGTGCTCATAATCTATAAGCTTATTATTAAAGGGCAACTGACATCAAAATTTGACATGTCCTAAAATTATAGAGAACATTGAAAAAATAAATTCTGCTCAAAAAGTTTTCAAATATCACTATTATTTTAGGAGTTATTTAATTTTAAAAATTAGCGCCTGACGTCAGAGGCGAGTACGTCCAACACCTCCTAGAAAGAAAGCCTATGCACTGAAAATTCATACATTGTTACATGATCATAAGAAGTCATAATTCAGGGCTTATTATTGGTAGAAATACGAATAACAATGTCTTTTTATGATCATGTAACAATGTATGAATTTTCAGTGCACAGGCTTTCTTTCTAGGGGTGCGTTCACTTATTCGCTTGGAGTCACTAGGAGTCACTCCGGTGACTCTGAGTCATTCAGATTCCGTTTCTTTATTCGCTCGGAGTGCGACTCTGAGTTAACTCCCTTGAGTTCCATCATCAGAGCGAGTTCAGCTATTGGCTCTGAGTTCAGGAGTCACTCCGGTAACTCTGAGTGACTCGAAGTTTGTTTCTTTATTCGCTCGGATTGCGACTCGGAGTTAACTCCCTTAACTCCCATCTTTAAGCTGGAGTCATCAGAGTCTGTTTTGAATATTAAGAAAGACAAGGCAACAATGAAAACTGCTAACAATGTTGCGATTTCGATGACGGTTGATTTTGTTAGAATGAGATAACGTTTGCCAGCGTGCTTGCTAGGATCCGTGGCAACAACAATAACAAAAGAAAAGAAGAATTTTCTTAGTTAGCTGACACATGCGCTTTTAACCGTTCAACATGGCCGGACCAAATTTGTACATGTGCGCTTTTTGTAAAGCTTTTGCTTCGTATAATTTTACGGAAGTAGAGATACTTTCAAATATTTGGAAAATTTTAAGGGTTGTACCTGGTAAGTACTTTAACCATATATATTATAATTTAAGTATAAACGGAATAATTTAAAGCATAAAGAAAATTCAGGAATCTTATAAAGGTAGTCCTTACCGCCACGATTGAATTTCGTTCTTAATTATTAACAAAATGGGAACGAATGCACGTTTAGCCGAAATAGGATTTTAATTTTACTTAAGTGCGAATTATATAATGATTGCTTGATAGTAATCAAAGTTTTATAACCTTTTACTGGAAGATAAAGGATATGTATCAGTTGGTAAGAGGAGGGGTTCTTGGGGGCATAGCCCCCTATCTATTGCACTTAAAACATTCGTTAATTAAGCTAGCCTACCATAGCGCTGGACACCTAAAGGTCAACATTGCCAATTGTTACTAGTTTTTAAAAATATGCCCTAAAGGGCAATGAAAAAAGTTTATATTATATTATCCATGGAAAAAGTGCGCAAGCATGGAAAAGGAGAAGACAAGCAGCACTCTATCTGGCAAAAGTTTGTTCTGTTCTGTACTGTTTTTTTATATTATCGACCCCCATTTTAAACTCCTTGAACCTGTACAATAAAACGTCATATTATTTTATGCTCAGCTTACAACAGTGGTCAATACATAGTGGGCTAATTTGGCATATTTTTGTACATACCATTTACAATGAAGAAGACAAGTTGAACAATTCACTACAGCATGCAAGAAACCAATTTTTAGCTTACAAAATTGAAATTGAAATTTTAAAAAATGATTCCAGGCGCTTTTGATGCACCATCATGTTAGAAAATTAACTTTGCTTTCTAAATTGTAATACTTACTGTAGTCTAAATTGTTTTTGTAAGCTAAAATTCGTTCAAGGCATACTGTAGCTAACCATTCAAGTTAAAGTACTGGTTCACAAAACAAAACTTGTGTACCCACCACTCAGTATGCAAAAGTTTGTTTTCAAAATAAACGTATTTTTCTGACATTGTTTCAATATAGTATGCTGCTAAATTGACTGAGAGTGTTCCTTCACTATCTCTTAGCAGCTTGTACAGTAAATGACACCTGGCTATGTTCAAAATTTTCTATGCATGACAGTAGTTTTGCATAGCGTTGCATGCATAATTGCTTTTCTATGCACATTGCATGCATAATTGATTTTTGATGTATGCAAGTATTTCACTGAAATAAGCTGAGCACAATATAATATGACGTTTTAATGTACAGGTTCAAGGGGTTTAAAATGGGGTCGATAATATGAAAACACAGTACAGAACAGAACAAACTTTTGCCACGTAGAGTGCTGCTTATCTTCTCCTTTTCCATGCCTGCGCAAAACCAGAACAAGTTTCATATTATAAACTTTTTTTTCATTGCCCTATAGGGCATTTATTATAAACTAGTCCTTTTCTTTTTAGGACTACAGTTTGATTAAAATGAAAGGGGGAATACATTTTGATTAATTATGAAATATTTTTGGCCAAAAGTGGATTAAATTTAAAAAATAGCCCATTGGTCATTGTTAATAATTAGAGCAAATTAATTTGCTACATTGCTACACATATTCAGGATCTAAAGCCCCGGTGATGCCTAATGAAAACACAATTTCTCAGAAAGTGACCAGAATTCAAATTGATCCTGAAAGGACAGAATAAGTCAGACTAAAATAAAAATTGGCAATTTTACAGAATATTATATGTAGATTGTAATAAAAGTCATTCGAACTTCTCTGACCAATCTTTCGGATGTGACAGGATTTGATATCTATGCAAAGAAGGGTCCAATTATCTCGGAAACCACTGCAAAGTTTTGAAAACGATTTTTTCCATGGTGATCCTCATGCAAAACTACCCCAGAGAACGTATTTACTTTGTTTCTATCTGCAATACACAGAATCTAAGACCGACCTTATAGTGTCCAAAAAACTTCTTTTTGCTACAGTAATCCTGCAGTATACCCAATTAGCATAAAAATTCTTCCAATTATTCTAATCACTTATAGGAACAGGCTCCCTTGGCCGTTTTCCCTAAAGTTCGGGCGTTTTCGTGAAAACTTTTGGTGGAAAAAGTTCCCACTAGACCTCGGTTAAACATTTTATACAAACTCCATACAGAATAAGCCTCCTGGTTCAAACTCAATACAGGATCAGCCTCCTGGTCCAAATTCCATACAGAATCAGCATCCTGGTTCAAACTCCATACAGAATCAGCCTCCTGGTTTAAACTCAATACAGGATCAGCCTCCTGGTCCAAATTCCTTACAGAATCAGCCTCTTGGTCCAAACTCCATACAGAATCAGCCTAGTCCAAGCTCTATATCGGATCAGCCAGTTCAAAGCTCTATAGTGAATCAACTGGGTCCAAGCTGGACACAGGATTTGCAGGTAGCAGGTAATCTAAAATAGTATTAGTTGAATTATGTAAAAACTGGGTTTTCGTGTTTAGTGAAATTATATTTTCGTTTAGATGTACGAAGTGTTGAAGCGCCTGCAGAGGTGATTTCCGACGCTTCTATTGAAGGTATTATTTTTAAATCGAATAGTCATTTAACGATAGCTAAATAAATTTTTAAATTATTTAATGATTTATAATAAATTACATGAGTTAATAATTACATTTTATTATATAGATAATTCTCAAGCTAGGGACAACAGGCAGGGTAAGGAGATCGAAAATATGCCATTTTATGGTTAAGTAGTTGTAAGCAGATACACAAACATCAGGTGTTTTTTGAAGTCCCAAATATGTAATACGCTACCCTATTTTACTTACTTTTCAAACCCACTTATCCATTAGGGTCGTGGGGGCAGGAGCTCTACAGATGATCTCCTGCACTCGCGATCTTCCGCCATCAGGCGCATCTCCGTAATGATAATCGAACACAGATTCTCCATGTAATCTAATCTCCTGGTTCTATGCCCTCCCCATCCCTTATCTATTAAACAACCACCACACCACTCAGGAATTAGTTTATTGACACGTGAAAACAACGCTTACAAAAGCTGCTCAAAGTGGCCACCAGCCATTTCAATGCATGCATTGCGTCATCGCAACATTGATCCCCGTATGTTGCAAAGAGTCCTGGCATTTTACGGACTTTTTTGCTGGCGACTCCAATGCGGGCAACCAGCTCTTCACTGGTAGTTACAGGTGTGGGTAGACGAGTGCCTTCATGTCGCCTCACGAGAAGAAGTCAAGGGGAGAAAGATATGGCGACTTGGGAGGCCATACAACTGGTCCACCTCAACCAATCCCAAGATTTCACTATAAACTTCAAGGATTTGAAGGGAGAGGATAGGTGGAACTTCATTATAAGCATGATCATGGAAAGATACACATCAGAAGATTGCAACTCTTGTTAATGATTGCAATTAATGTTGTGAGACTATCCCTTTTATCAGGAATTTTAAATGCATGCACATCTTTTTGTCATGTGTTTTCATTATCATAATTTGCCAGTGTGATCCCTTCTCTCACCCGAGCCGGACAAAGGTAAGGTTCTGACTTCTGACACACCATGCTATGGTAAAACCTGTTTGTTTTGGTGTCTCCTAGCTGTGTGTAACTACCTTTAGAAGCGCCCTGTGTATACACCAAAAATCTATTTATCTTCAAGAAATCCGAATCTATTTATATGCTAATATAATGTTTTGATCTCTGATCAGATAAATGTACATGGAGCCAACCGGCCATTTTGGCGTTGATACATTTAGTAGAAGAAAAAGATCAGTTTAATGACCCACGTATGACAAAGAAAAAGGCAAGTTCTTTTTTTTTTTCATTTTTTTCAAAATTGAATAACTATTTAATTCTTAACATTTCTATTAATTTTTGAGCTAATCATTTTATTTTTAAGTTTGGCAAGATATCGCCAAAAACATGAATGAAAAAAATTATTGTGTGTCCAGGGATCAATGTGATGTAAATGGAAAGCATTCAAAAGAACGTACAAGCGTATAAAGGACAAGAATGCAACATCGGGGAATGCGCGTCAATATTGGGAGTATTACGAGGTGACTATAAATAACTTGCATTACTATCATAATAAAATTTGAAATTTTGAAAAGAGTATGTATTTCTGGACCCCTTAATATGTCACATATATGCACACACATTATAATACGAAGATAGATTTATTTATTTGTAACAACCAGAGTAGAGCGAGTGCATCATGTAATGGAACTATTGCAATGTCCCCCCCCCCCTTTCTTGGGGGTTCTTAAAATTAATGGCTGAGATTTCTCAGTCAGGGAATTTACAATGGCTGGAATGTTTTTTTTGTGCATTCCACCTTATCAGGTCCAGCCATTGTTTTTTCACCTTTACTTTTTGAATGGTTACAATCCTCTTGTAGGATGATTTGAATAATGCAAATTTTTTATACATTAAAGAGAAATGATTGGTCGTTCTTTTGCACTTACTTGTCTAAGTGAAAACATTCAATTTTATTTTGAAAAAACGTCTGAAATGGCACTTTCATCACCAATAATTCGAGCCTGCTTTTAAATGGCCATAAAGCAGCGGAGGCTGCTCGTAACATTTGTACAGCATATGGTTCAGAATTGGTTCAAAAAATTTTGAACTGGTGATGAGCGTCTTGATGATTCTCTTGAGTGTTTGGTGGACAACAGCTGGTATCGTATATTATGAGCTCCAAAATCCAGGATAAACTATCACAGCAGACGTGTATGTTGGTCAGCTTCAACGTACACATGAAAAAATAAAGCAAAAACAGCCAGCTCTTGCGAACGTAAGGGTGTTGTTTTTCATCATGACAACGCACGTCCACATACGGCAAAGCTGACCCGTCAAGCAATAAACAAACTTGCCTGGGAAGTGTTACCTCATCCACCGTACTTTCCGATATCTCTCCAACATGTTATAACCATTTGAGAAACAAGTGCTTCTTCAAGACAGAAGAAGAGCTAAACCATGAACTGGGGATGTTTTTTAACTGTAAAACTCGTGACTTTTATAAGAAGGAATTTATGATTCAGTATCTCGTTGGGAGAAGGTTGTTGATAATGATGGAGATTATTTCGATGAATAAAAAATTCATTATGCATTAATCTGAGTGCCAATTGTAATATTTGCATAAACGAAAGAACTTTCCTCTGGAACTGATACATTAAAATATATGATTAATTGTAAAACGGTAATTCCATTTTAATTACAGGAAATAAAAATAAAAATAAATATTAAAAACAATTGAAAAATGAATGGCACCCAATGTGGAGAAATAGAAGTTATGAAGTGAATGGAACTATGATAAAAGTCCAATGATTAGTAGAATGTTGATAACAATTTTTATAGGAATGAATAATAAAAAACGTTTCAAAAAATTTTACAAACTGAAGATGAGATAAAATATCCCGAAAACGTTTATTATTATTCATTCCTATAAGAATTGTTATCAACTAACTACTGATCATCGGGCTTTTATCATAGCTCTTCTTTTCCTGTTACTGTGTTTCTTCCAGCGTTTTTCTTGTAACAATTCTCCAAAGACCTTCTTTTCATCTATGTTTAGTGTACTTTAACCAGATCTAGATAATAAGCTCCACAAGACCTTCGTTTCATGTATGTTCCGTACACTTCATAAATTCTATTTCTCAACATTGGGTGACTTTCATTTTTCAATTGTTTTTAATATTTATATTTATTCCCATTTCCTTTAATTAAAATGGAGTTACTATATTTCAATTAATTACAATATCACAACTCCTACTCTTATATAAAATATATGATGCTATGGGTCTTCGATACCTAAAGTGCACTTCAGGGTTTAACAAAATTAAATTCCAAGACGATCCATCTTACATATTGGCAAAGTTTTGTAGTTATCCTTTATAACCTCTTCTAATAGCCTTAATTCTGCATTTGACCACCCAATTTAACTTCAAATTAACCATGCACTCTGCATGAAAGGATTTGGAGATTTCATTTTTATGTCAGGCATGTGGGGAGGGATTTCCATTTATATAGCTACTGAAGTTGAAATTAAGTTTGCCACTAATATTCATCGTTTCTGTTCTAGATTATGGATCAAGTTTGCTTCAGAAAGCCTGAAATAACTCCTGTTGCGACGTGTTCAAGCATGGACAATCCTGATGATACTCGAACCCCGATAAGGTTGTCGCCCAGAAGTGAAACTCCTTCCACTTCTTCCCCAACAATACAATTCAACCAAAGAAAACGCAGACGGTCTGAGAACGATGTTGAAAGACGACATCGAGAAGTTTTAGAGCGACAGGATAAGTTTCTCCTTCTGTTGGAGAAACTAGTGAAAAAATTATAATGCATTTATTTATTATTTTGAATATCAAATTAATTAAAAATTAAATATTAATTTTGTAATCTTCAAAATATCAATTTGATGGTATATTTGGTCAATTTTCTTGGTGGTCGCTATTTTTTATGGAAAATTGATTAATCTTCTTTAAATAGCCAAAATTTTCATATTTCTGTACTTCCCCTTGAAGTATCACAATCTTCTATGGGTCGTCTATGAATGTTCATAATATGTCGTCGTTTTCTTTGAAAATGTTTTGAAAGCTGCTGTTGATAGAATTGATTAAGTACCACAATTCTCTATGAACATTATCAATACTGCCAACAGCAGTTTTCAAAGAAGATATATTATGAACAGTGATAGATGGCCCATAGAGGATTGTGATATTCAAGCGGAAGTAGAGAAATATGAAAATCTTGGATATTTAAAGATTCATCAATTTTCCATAAAGAATAGCGACCACCAAGCAAATTAACCAAATATACCATCAAGTGACTTCAATTAATTAATATTTAATAATTACCAATTAAAATAAGAAAAAATGGATGCATTTTTTATATAAAGAAATCTTTTAATAAAACAAAATATGCACATTTTATTTTCATTTCTTGAAAATACTGACACAATAAAATAATTGGTTGGTTTTAGGGTGCGTCAATTATTATGGTCATTTGCGCCCATTAATATGTCTATCTAATTATTTGTAAACAGTAGAATTTTAAACAATCTTTTACACAAAATATTGCAGGAATCAAACATCAAAAGTTAAAAACTTTAAAAATAAAACTAAGATGAAGACATAAAATTCTCTACAATAGGCAAATAATAAACTTGATAAAGAAATTAATCTTATATTTATATATTTCCGCCATCTAAGGTCTGTAATGTCAGCCTGGGGTGGCCGTGGCCTGGTTGTCTCGTCGATCGATGGAGTTAAGCAACTTCAGGCAGGCTAGCTGCTGGCTAGAATATGAAGAAGGTGAGAATATACTCTAAAGATCTCCCATCCACCAACTCCAAAACAATAAACTTCGGATCCTTACACTTTAGCTCTTTTCTCTCTGCTGCCTTTTCTGTGTTTTGTGAGTTGTTTTCTATAAGTGAAAAAGACTCTCCACCCACCCACTGAACACATTAGCACCAGGGATACGGGAGGGGGGGGTATATATAGGCACAGCCTAACCCTAAAGCCGGACATCCAAGGAGGCGCGATCAGTTGATTAGTCTGAACGGGCTAGTTTCAGGTTCCCATTTCAGAAGGACCAAAGTGTTGTGTTGTTCGGAGTAGCCTTTCCGCTACCACCAAGACTCCATTTTCCCCGAATACGAAGCCGCCATTGGAAGCACCAGTCCCCTGGGTGGGTCCACAATCGACCGGACACTTTTTGTCTGGCTCCTCAGCTAAGGCCTGTCTGGCATGGGTGCTCCTACCCAGCATAGCCCTTAGCATCATTGAGGCACTCAAACCCCTCCACCACGTCAAGGTAGTGCCCACGGAGGGGACAATAAAATAACATGAGAATGATTAAAATTATATAAATGAAACGGAGACAAATTAATCCGAAACTAGCTGATTAACTTTAATTGTTGCAAGCCACTAAGAAAATATTAGAATGGAATAACAGTATCTCAGGTACTTTTATTTTATCATACTGCTCATTGTCATTAGTGTAATTACCTAATGTACTACTAAATGGAAATAGCCACAAGAACGATGTAAATAAGGAAGGGGTGGGTGTGTTTTAATATTATTTTTATTTTTTCTGTTTTTATTTTTTCGTTGGGATTTTCTCAATTTTATTGAATAAATTGAAGTGGAAAGGGAATAGTAGTCTAAAAAATTATCCCCAACAGAAATTGTATTATACCTAATGTACTGTTATTCCATTATAACATTGTCTGTGGCTATCAACAAATAGTAGTCAGCTAGCTTAGATCAGCTTTGTCTCTATATTAACACAAATTTTAACTTTAATCATAATTTAAACACCTACATCCTGACCCATCTAACAAATCCAGTGTTGATGATAGATGCATTCATCCAACAAAATAAAATCAATTTTTAAAATAAAATGTTTGCTATATAGTTTCATTTTTCTTCTCCTGCTTGACGGCTTCCTTCAACACCGTGACATTCAATTTCCACATCGGGAATATCCTCGTTCTGTGGCTCGTCTACTTCAATAGTATCATCTCTTTGTAAGCAGATATTATGTAGCACACAACGCATAATAATGACATAACGAGATACTCATGTGCAGATATTTTAATCTGCGAAAGCGCCCTTTCAATAATGCAAAGGCCCTCTCTATGGTGCACCTCGCTGCTGACAAAACTTCATTAAATTTTTTTTTTTTCCTATCAAGTTCACCGTTGTCTCGAAAAGAAATTAGCAAATGACCGGACAATGGATAAGCAGGGTCACCTACAACATTAGTACTGTTGGGAAACATTGCTGGATTACAACTAAAACCTTGAAAGAAGCGATCTGCGATAAACGCAAAAATCGTGTACTGATCCTACCTCTCCTGCATAGCAATCTAAAAACAGCATGCCGTCATCACAAACAGCTTGTAGGATTATAGAATGACGGCCTTTTCTGTTAATATAGATCATGGCTGCTCTTCTGGTGCTCTAATGTATATGTGGGTCCCATCAATTGCCCCAATTGTGCCTATTAAATAGTGCAAAACAAAATTAGATTAATACCATTTCAATGGTTAAACAAAAAAAGCTCTCTTAAAATGAATAAATCATTAAGGAATGACATAACCAAGTACCGAAAGTCTAAACAAAGCTATTCGCGTAACCATATTTTTCAACTGCCCTATGTTAACATTGAAAGATTCTAATGGACCATAAATGATACCATTAAACCACGTACCTTTGAACCAATTTGGATTATCATTAATTTTACGTTATGTTCATTAATGACACATGATTCCAAGATGTTTGATATATTACACGCCATATGCTAGCATTAAAAGTTCCAATGAACCATAATGGTTCCACTAAACTAGGTGCCTTGAAGCCAATTTCGACTATCATTAATTTTGCGTTATGTTCATTCATGACACATCATTCCAATTTGTTTGATATATTACATGCCATATCTTATCAATGAAAATATTTGAGGGTGTCATAAGGGTACCATTAGAGCACGTGCCATTGTTTCGATTTCAACCATTTTCAAAATGGTTCATTCCTGGAACCATATTTATTAATTGGCGAAAACAGCAATTTATATCCGCTTCTATCTCGTCATTACGACCTAATATATCTCTCCATTGAAAATTGCTAGGTGGGGTCGTGAAGGTACCATTTGTACACGTCCTATTGAACCGATTTAGATAATACTTTTGACTGGTTCGTGCAATGTACCATATTCATCGACTGACGAAAATAGTAATGATTAACCGCTTCTATCTCGTCATTACGATATGTTTGATATATTACTTAATATATCTCCCCATTGAAAATTGCTTGGCGGGAAAATTGAGGTACTATTTGTTCACGTGCCAACGAACCGATTTAGATGAGATTTGTGTTTGGTTCTTGCCATGAACCATACCCATCGACTGACGAAAACAGATTTTAAAAATCTTTCATAGCCTCGGAGGAGTTAGACGGACGGACAGACAGACACGTTTCCCCACACTGATAGCATAAAGCACCTTTCGGTACTTAATAATGGCAGGAAAGTATAAGAGAAATCAGCCAAGAAACTGTGGACACAACGATCAAACTAACGACGACAGGGAACCACAAATCCACAATAATCATTTAATAATGCCTCATATGTACCTTTCGAAAGCTATGTTTTCTTCATCAGTGAGTATATGCTTGACTCACTGATGAAGAAAGCATAGCTTTCGAAATGTACATCTGAGGTATTATTAAATGATTATTGTGGATTTGTGGTTTCCTGTCGTCGTTAGTTTAATGGGAGGGAAATTTTAATGAAAATGTATTAGGTTTTACATAAGTGGAATTCTTATTTAGATGGCAACTTAATTTTCAAATAGCGCACTTTAAGTAAAAATTTTAAAATAAAATTCAAATTCCAAACATACCTGGAAAACCGTATTTTCTTCTGAAACTCATTTCTATTTGTTGGCTTTCTTCTGTAGATGGCCATTAAATTATTTTGTTTCTATGATTTAGTTTTAGAATAGCATAACAAAATTTAAAGAAAGTTCTGTGAGTTGTCGCTTTGCATATTCCAAAACGGTCTGCAACAGACCTAGGAAAATTGAAAACGATAGAAAACTAGCAATTTTTAACGCTTCTTGTTCTTTACTGTCCGGATAATAGATAATTTTCTTAGAATGTAGTAAGTTTATTAAATTAAAAAAAAATGTTACCTGAAGCTTTCCTGGTTTCCCAGTAACCACAAGCTTATCATGACCTGTTTTTCGGCTGAAATTGATGGATGGCCAGGATTACTGATCGCCATTTCAAGATCGCTACGGATTTCGATACATAAACTTTCGAAAGTGCTTCGATGTAAACGAAAATGTACCTTGAATTGGTCGAAAGTTTGTCTCGGCACAATTTCTTCGACATAATTATCAATTTTATATGCTGATGCCTTTCTGGTGTCTTCGGAGGTTGCGAAGAGGGGAAAAACATCTTGAATCCCTCACAAATGGCCATAGCTACCAAAATCCTCGAGTTTTCAGTCGCCATGTTGACTCTGAAAGGCGTTTCTTTTCAGATGACTCGGAGCTATTACGTAAGTGCTCTGATCACGTGATCACATGACTCTGAGCCATAACTCCAAGTGAATAAGTGAACGCACCCTAAGAGGTCTTGGACGTACTCGCCTCTGACGTCAGGCGCTAATTTTAAAAATTAAATAACTCCTAAAATAATAGTGATATTTGAAAACTTTTTATGCAGAATTTATTTTTTCAACGTCCTCTATACTTGTAGGACAAAAAATATATAAGTCAAATTTTGATGTCAGTTGCCCTCTAACTAGCGGAAAAATTGAGCTACTTAATGGTTTTATTTTACACACGATTTGAATCACCCTTCATCATTTCTACATTTTTTTAAGGTAGAAGATTGAAATTCGGAATATAGCTTACTATGGGCATGTGCACCTGCACTATTTAGTTTGGTATTGATTAGCCCACTACGATCGGAGTTTTGGGGGTGAAAATTAGAGGGGACCAAAAGGTCTAGGTGTATTTATGCATATAAAGGAGTGAAATTCGGTATGCAGATTCCTATAAGCAAGATCTCCATTATTTGAAGATTTTTTTTCCCCGAGGTATCCAGGCCTTCCCGACTCGGTGACGAAAATGCATCGAAAAGATGGGGACTACATTGAAAACTAGTGTACCAATTATGTCTGTAATAAAGGAGCTGTAAAAAATATTTCCGGTTTTTATTTGACTGACCCTCGTAAGTAGAATAAGAATGGAGCTACTTATTGGTTTTATGTCAGTCCGTCCCCTTCATAATTTCCACATTTTTTTGAGGTAGAAATTCGGAATGTAGCTTATTATGGGCATGTCCATCTGCACAATTTAGTTTGGTTTTGATTGGTATAGGGGGATCGGAATTACGGGGGTGGGATTCAGAGAGGGCAACATATCTATGTGCTATTTAGGTACGTAAAGGCGTAAAATCCAGTTTCCAGATTCCTGTGGGATCGAATTTGCGGGGGTGGCAGTCACTTGGTCCTTAGAACTATGGCAACATATGGCATGTGATATATCATACGTTCGGAAATGATGAGAAAGGAAAGAAGATACCAGGTTTTTTATATTTTTTACATATTACGTTCGAGAAAATCAATCTATTCATTAAAAAAACTTGAGGAGAGGTAAAAGTGCAGATGAAGGGGTAAAAATAGATGACTTGCCTTATCTTACTCGGGAGGGGGGGGGGATTAATTTCTTTTTAATAAACGTATAAATGTATTTCTGTTTCACTGCTAAAGCTCCTCCTTGGAATGTTTACAAGATTTTATTTATAGTTTGATCAATATTTCTCGTTAGTCTCGATAGTTTGATCAATGAGATATATTAAAGATAGACTCCGAAACCAGGTGCAACAGGTGAAGCAAATTGGGAAGCTCCACCGCCCAGAACTGTCATGGCCGAAATGAGTGAAGATGATGCAAAACACATGGCTAAACATGAGGGGAGCTGATTAATAATGTTTTCACACGCCGATCACGGAGTGATAAGCTTATCTTTTCGTTAACGTTGTATTTGAAAGTTTTTTATTTTATTTGATAAACAATTTTTCGATCATGGTTTCAATTTTAATTTCGTTTTGATCGTCTTTCAGTTATGTATTTTCATTTTAGTTACGTATTTTTGATTTATTCTTGTGGAAAATGATTCCTGATCCTTTTTCGTGTCTGTTTGTACAGTTATGCGCAGAACAACTTTGAAGAATGGTTTTGAATTAATTATTCCTCGGGCCCAAAATCTTCAAAAACAAAGCAGCCAGACAGCTAATTACTCCACGGCTCACTCCTACTCAGACTATTATGGCTTCAATTTGCTTCACTTTGGTGGCGCTGTTAACAATAGGATTCTAGAGTCCCTTTATAGAGTCACTTTATAGGAAGAGTATCGCAATCGTCTTGAGCGACGCCATTTTGAGTTTAGTTCATATCTGCATACAAAGGGCAGTATGGAGATTATCTTGTTTTGTGAATGTGTTTTCAAAGTATTCACGCCGCATTTCGAGTAAAATGTTATGATGTAATATTTTACGATTTGTAAATTCACTTAATACATGATAAATACTTTTTTAATATATTTAACGTGGTAAAAATAAAAGATAACTCTACTGCTCAAATTAAATTGTTACATCACTTCTTTTTTTTTTAGGTCATCAATAACAAAATATAATCTGTATTTCGTTAACTTATAAAATTTCATAAATTTAATATTTAATTCAAATGAATGTAGAAAGAATTTTAGGTTTTATATGGTATTTATGAATTTGAGATTAAAAAAAAATAGACAAGTTAATATTCATTTTTTTTTCTATTTTTTTTTCTTTTTCACATCGTTTTTGCACTGCTTAAATTAAAGCTCAATGATATACTTCATTTAAAGTGGACAGGGCTGGCCGGGTGGCCGAGAGGGCTGGAGCGTAGGCTTTCCAGTTCTCGAATCCGTCGGATCGCGGGTTCGAATCCCGCCGTGGACATGGATGTTTTTCTTATCGTTCTTCCCAGTTGGAATGTAAGAAATTAATTTCCTTTTTCTACTGGATTTAATGCAGTTACCCGCCCAAGAATTTAGCATAATGGCCCGGATAAAGCGAAAGCTAATTGACGATATTATTATTAATACATGCAACTGCTATCGATAATAAAGTTTCTGTTTATCGATTGAAACTCACTATTTGTTGATTAAAGTCTTAAGTGCTCCCAAGTAAGTTTGGTTTGTTTGGTATTAACGTCCTACTATTCAACTGCTATGGTCATTTTAGGACAGCGTTATAGGGGCCGCAAATTTTGCCTCGCAGGGGTTCTTTAACGTGCAGTCGGCGGGACCAACGCCTTTACTTCCCTTCCGAAGGAAGTGCGTGATCTCAGGATTTCCCCTTGAAAAATCCTCGTCGTCCTCGGCCGGGATCGAACCCGCGTACTCGGGCATCAGAGGCTATCACGCAACCACTGAGCCACCGAGGCCGATCCAAGTAAGTTTCAAAGCTCACTGAAATACATAGAAAACGATTAGCAAGCATTCACCCGGGAAAACTCAAAATGGCTGCGATTATGCCACCTGATACCGAAAAGCCAATCAGAAGCCTTGCGGCACAGTTCACTCAAATGCGATGCTCTTCTTATAAAGTGACTCTATAGGATTCGGACTCTATCTTTAATATACGTCATTGAGTTTGATTGATGATGATTATTAACTAGCTGATATGCCCGGCGTTGTTCGGTCTGTTTGTTTGATTAAATTTTGCAATATCTGAATTTGAATATAAATAAGAACACATGAAAAATACTTAATAAATAAAATAGTCACTTTGGAAAAACGAAAAGAATTCTTTAAAATTCTCGCACTGGAATTTTGTATCCAGTTGGGTTTGCCCAGGAAAATTCGATATTCCATCCTTAATACTAGTATTTAGAAAATCAAAAAAAGGCTATGAGTACTGAATTAGTTCTGTCTGTATTACAAAATACTTCAGAGATGGATTGAGAGAGCTGAGAAACTCTGTTTACTGCCTCATCAACATGTAACCGTTTCAATAGAGTTGTTTTCAGTCATAGCCGTGGAATGTGGTTGTTTATATGGACAGTATCAGTTTTAGCAGCAAGGATTGCCCTCTCACACAATCACTTGAGATCTTTATAAATTCCTGTTATGTTTAGATAAACATTATCTATAACTTCTCTAAAGGAAGTTTTTTTACTACAAAAACCATATGAAAAATAAACTTTCTCCAGTTATTAGCTAATTAGTATCGCCCTAGAAGTTGTATTCTCTTATTTAATTTAGCATAATTTCTTACATCTCCGCAAAGATTATAATAAAAAAAGAAATAATAATGATGTTTATTTATTTATTTATTTGTTTATTTATCACTTTTTATAACTATTTTATAACTATTTTATAAAACGTGAACGTTACATTGTTGCTTAGACTAAATGGTCAGATGACTTCAGTGCTGGGGTCAACACCTCCTAGACAGAAGGCCTGATAACGGAAACGGCATACATTGTTACGTCATCATTAGTCAACCCGGGGCCAACGATATAACGGGCCCTAGCCAACGCCTCCTAAAGATAAGGCCTGAGCGCGAAAACGTCTTACATTGTTACATCATCATCCGAAGATACATTGTTACATCATCATCCGAAGATACGTTTAATCGCATTACAAC
>JAHWFO010079969.1:912452-958941 GCA_023313115.1 Rhysida immarginata | reverse complement strand
ATTGCAACAACACTAAGTATACATCTGAGGTAAGATTACGTGAGTAAAAAATTATTTAGACTAGCAGTGGCATCCTTGGAGAGATCCAGCCATTGTGAGCCTTTAAAAAGATTTTTTTCGAATTTTCATTAAGAATTTTTACTGTATTAATTCTAAGCATTTTCATGTGTTTATTTTTAAGATATTGCAAAATTTAATTTAATTTTTTGAGATTGTTCTGTTTACATCCAAGTGTAATTATCCCGGGCAACGCCGGGTACCTTTGCTAGTCTATATATATAAAGAAGGATGTTTGTGGGTGGGTGGGTCTGTCTGTACGTTTTTTATACAAATCTACAGTTTTATTCCGATCTTGATGAAATTTCGCATACATGACCTTCAAAGCATGAGGAAGGTCACTGTCTACCTCAGATTTCGGAAAAATAATAATTATAGATAAAAAAATCGATATTCATGGTTATGGCAGGGCATATTAATGAGAAATATCTCATGACTAACAATGAAAGGAAAAGTTTGTGCAAGTGTAATTATCCCGGGCAACGCCGGGTACCTCTTCTAGTATTTAAATAAAAGGCTACAACACGATGACGGTAAGAAGAGTCTGCTACGCTCAGTTGTTGTGATACCACATGATCTCAGCATGTTGCGGGTTTAAATCCCACCAAGCCCAAATTTTGCTCTGTAATTAACTGTAATTATGATTGTCTGAATTGTAATTAAATGTCTAAATCAACTGTAAGTTTGATGGTCTTATACTACAGCATTCAAATACGACCTTACCACATAATTTAAGATAAAATTCATAATCACAAAAACACTCTTCTCAGTCACCACCCTGCAACCAACAAATAACTAGAGTAGATAGATACTGATAACCCTTGAAAAGCTCAGCAAAGACGGGCATCTCAGCTAGTATTTTCTATAAAGAATTTATGAAATATGTGGGTCATTCCACGTCAGTTCAGGCAGACATTGACACTTGACCTCTCGGATTTTAATGGAATTTGGTATATACACTGACCCTAAAGAGTTGGTAATGAATACCAAATATTATTAATTGTTATAGATTTTTATGGAAGTTACGGACATTTATAATTTTCGAAATTTGAGTGAGGGCCTTATCTATGAAGTACTGTAAATTCGGTTGTATTTTACTTAGAAAGATGTGATTGGTGACATATGAAAAGCTCTTTGAATGTAGATTCTATATAAAATTTTGAAGACTATATTACGCATGCGCAAATATTTGAGTATAATAAAAATATTCTATTTATCCAAATTTCTCAAATGGTGGGTATTTTGGTTTCGTTAAAAAATTATTAACATCTTACACATCATATAAACTATACAAAAAATTCAAAACTGTGTTTTGCTCCGTTTTGAAGATATTAATTTTTACGCGTAATTTTTAAAGCTTGAGCTCCAAGCAGCGAAGTCAGATAGTAAGGATTTGACTACTCATACAGGGAAGAGAAAGCGTGTAACCTTGGGAACATTCATTTATTTACGTTTTATTATTTATATAAAAAGTATTATTAATTATAATTACACGAAAAAATAAAATCAATAGTAGCATTACAATAATAATTATATCAATAGGAAAAATGTTTCTTAGAACTTTTTCAGAAGTTAGAAAAGTATTGAGCACCTATTAAATAAGAAGATAATTTAATAAGAAAATATAAATTTGCATTATGATGTCGAATTGTTAGTACTGTAATATATAAAGTATATTTACGTTACACTTCCTCAGAGTCAATCACTACTGAATTACCCTGAAGGACGAGATGAATTGCAGAGGCAGCTGAAAGAGGTGCCTTGAAAGGTAAAGTGTATGCAAACAATTCGCACACTTTGCCTGAGCTGGAGGAGGAAATCACAACTGAAGTTCAGCAAATCTCACTAGTCATATTGAGCAGAGTGTTTCACAACATGCAATTACGCGCTAGCCGATGTCTCGAGGCCGGTGGCGGGTATTTCCACCTCCGACCAGCCACTGTAGAGTAACTTTTGAATCATCTCATTCTGAACATGTGATTCAGATAAAAGTACCGCTGTATGATAATTTCTTACCCGTTTCACAGCTCAGGCTAAATCGAATCTATTTTGTAATCTTTTTTTCATATGCCTGTATCTCTCCTTTGAAACGTAACAGAAATCGTATAAATCCCTTGGAGTTTGTATTTGACTTTCTGGGGGCATTTGAAGGCTACCTCTGGCAGCTAATCGTTTCAGTGTTCCTCCTAATCCGTCACCTGGCCCCTTCCCATGAGATGTGGCGAAATAGAGCCACTCTGCAGAAATTCGGAGAGAAAATCCGGGGTTATTGTCGATAAGAGGATTGAATGGCATCTTTTATCTCGTCATGAGGGATTGAATGTCCCTTAAGGTGCTTTCTCTTCTTTGGGAAGTGGTTAAAGTCGCAAAGTGCTTTTTCATTTTTCATCTTTGAACTGCAGTTTTTCATCTTTGAACTGTAAGCGCTGCAATACTCTAGGGTGTGGCGATTGTTTGCGGGCGAGCGTTGTCGTGCTGCGGAAGATGGTCCAAAGCTGCCATTCAATCCTGGTGTCGACACCAACCCCAGGATTCCTCTCCGACTGGTCACCCGAGTGGTCACACGTTGCAATGGAAAGGGATGGGAACTATGTCGAAAAGTGAATAGTGCATTAATAGAGGACAAACGTAATTACTAGATACAAAAAGAATTTTGAAAATCGGTTAACAAATAAAAAAGTTACAGCCAAGGAGGCATTACTTTTCGACCAACCCTCGTATCTTCTCTACATTTATTGAATTTTCTTTTAAAAACTTAATGAGTTCACATTTAAAGGAATAAAAAACAGCTGTAGAATGTATAAGACAATCGTATATTACCACAAAATTTATATTTCTTAGGATGCCTTGTCCATCTGAAGAACTGTAACATACAAACGGATGTATTGTGACATAGAACTCGAGCTTTAAAAATTAATATAGCAAAACACAGTTTTGAAGTTTTTTTTGTATAGTTTTTAAGAAAGTATGTGTAAGATATTAATAATTTTTTAACGAAAAAAAAATACCCACTATTTGAGAAATTTGCATAAATAGAATATTTTTATTAAATTCAAATATTTGCCCATGCGTAATATAATTTTCAAAATTTTATATAGAATCTACATTTAAAGAGCTTTCATATGTCACCAATCACATCTTTCTAAGTAAAATTTAACCGAATTTACAGTATTTCATAGATAAGGCCCTCGCTCAAATTTCGAAAATTTTAAATGTCCGTAACATCCATAAAAATGAAAAAAATAATAAGGATATTTGGCATTCATTACCAACACCCTAGGGCACTTATATATACCAAATTTCATTAAAATCCGAGAGGTCAAGTGCCAAAACTATAAAATTTCTGCCTGAATTGACGTGGAATGACCCATGTTGAAAGTGTGGTAACGGATAAGGCCACAATACTTCGCTGTCTTACCTAGCCAACTCGTGTTACGGCCTAACGTTTTGCTTTCAGTGTTTTGAATGAAGACTAATGAATACTAGTGTATTGGAATAAACTCTTTTCTATTATAATAAATAGATTTTATTACTCACAATTAAATTCATAATTTATTATTTTGAAACAATTAGATCTTTTGATACTTTTCGAAGTCTTCATCTTATTTATAATTTATGCATTTGTTGAATTTCTACAGTATGTGTTTTCAAGTACTTAATTTACTTCTACAAATTCCTTCCTCTCTATAGTTAAAAATAATGTTCCAACCCAAAAAAAGCATTCCGGCTGATGCAATAATTTTAATTTTTCGTCTTACAAAAGACACTCGTTTTGTGATTTTAGATAATGCGAAAAGCTTGCAAGTGCCTTGTTTATGGTCCCACATTCGATTGTGAGCACAGACGCGAATAAGGAGACGCACCTTAAGCATATTCGCTGTTTACTCGACATATCGAGGGACTCGATACCCGTGCTTATATTTCATACTTCAGTTATTATAAGCCCTTATTAAGTACTAGCAAAGGTACCCGGCGTTGCCCGGGATAATTACACTTGGATGTAAACAGAACAATCTCAAAAAATTAAATTAAATTTTGCAATATCTTAAAAATAAACACATGAAAATGCTTAGAATTAATACAGTAAAAATTCTTAATGAAAATTCGAAAAAAATCTTTTTAAAGGCTCACAATGGATGGACCACTCCAATAATTTCTTACTCAGGTAATCTTACTTCAGATGTACACTTGATGTTGTTGCAATTTCCACTCTTCTCTCGTTGTGTTGAAGCAAAATTTTGCCTTTCATCACTTTGGGTACTCTAGCGGTCGCCAATTCTTCTATTTACTTGCTCAATACAGCACGGAGTAAAGGTTTGCTTTCTCTGTCGTCTTTCCACTCTTTCTCAATAGTCTGCTAACTCTTCATTATCTCCAGCTACTGATCATTTTTAAAGATTTTCAAGAAATTGTTAAGTACTAAGAACTCTCTTTTCTAAGAAAAACCTGAATAACAGGAATTCTATGCATTGTTACAAATTGAAACTTATCCATATTGCATCATCATTTTATGTTCATTGTTATAATTCTTGGAAAGGATTGCTTTATCATTGCATCATCATTTTGAGCTCATTGTTATTGGTGAATTGCGTGTTGAAACCATTGTTGATACCTATTGTTGCACAAACTTTTATTTGCATTGTTGGTCATGAGATATATATTGTTGGTCCGTGCAGAGTGTTTGTGAATTGCGTGTTGATACCATTGTTGCAAAAACTTTGTCTTGCATTGTTGGTCATGCGATATTTCTGATTAATATGCCCTGCCATAACCATGAATATCGATTTTTTATCAATAATTATTATTTTTTCGAAATCTGAAGTAGACAGTGACCTTTCTCATGCTTTGAAGGTCATGTATGCCAAATTTCATCAAGATCGGAATACAACTGTAGATTTGTATAAAAAACGTACAGACAGACCCACCCACCCACAAACATCCTTCTTTATATATATAGATAGACTAGAAGAGGTACCCGGCGTTGCCCGGGATAATTACACTTGGATGTAAACAGAACAATCTCAAAAAATTAAATTAAATGTTGCAATATCTTAAAAATAAACACATGAAAATTCTTAGAATTAATACAGTAAAAATTCTTAATGAAAATTCGAAAAAAATCTTTTTAAAGGCTCACAATGGCTGGACCTCTCTAAGGATGCCACGGCTAGTCTAAATAATTTCTTACTCACGAAATCTTACCTCAGATGTATACTTAGTGTTGTTGCAATTTCCACTCTTCTCTCGATGTGTTGAAGCAAAACTTGGCCATTCATCACTTTGTGCAGTCTAGCGGTCGCCGATTCTTCTATTTACTTGCTTTCCATTTGCTCAATACATCACGGAGCTAAAGGAGTGCTTCCTCTGTCGTCTTTCCACTCTTTCTCAATAGTCTGCTAACTCTCCATTATCTCTGGTTACTGATCATTTTTAAAGATTTTCAAGAAATTGTTAAGTACTAAGAACTCTCTTTTCTAAGAAAAGCCTGAATAACAGGAATTCTATGCATTGTTATTACATCATCATTTTATGTTCATTGTTATAATTCTTGGAAAGATTGCTTTAACATTACATCATCATTCTGTGCTCATTGTTATTGGTGAATTTCGCATTGAGACCATTGTTGATGCGAACACAATAGGCCTATTGTTGCACAAACTTTGCCTTGCATTGTTGGTCATGAGATATATATTGTTGGTTCATGCAGTGTGTTTGTGAATTGCGTGCTGATATCATTGTTGATACCTATTGTTGTACAAACTTTGCCTTGCATTGTTGGTCATGAGATATTTCTCATTAATATGCCTTGCCATAACCATGAATATCGATTTTTTATCGATATTTATTATTTTTCCGAAATCTGAGGTAGACAGTAACCTTCCTCATGCTTTGAAGGTCATGTATGCGAAATTTCATCAAGATCGGAATAAAACTGCAGATTTGTATAAAAAACGTACAGACAGACCCACCCACCCACAAACATCCTTCTTTATATATATAGATTACCGATATACATGATTCTGTAGACTCGCCATTGATAAATAAATAAAAAGTTTATACACTGTATAAAATATTTATTTTAATAATAATTGGAAAATGGTCTTAGGAGGATTTTTTCACGCCATTACCTCCGATATTGATGGTAATGTTCTCTATTTATTCAAAATTTTTATTTGTTTGTTGCATCTAAAAACATTATCATGAGTTAGTGCTTCGAACTGCAGATTAGAAACTAAGTGGCCTTATTATTTTTGGTTAAAAAATAAATAAAACTCCATTTAATTAAAAAAAATAAATTAATTAAAAGAAATTAATAAAATAAATAATAGAAACCAAAAAGTCACCCAATGGATAAATGCAAAGGTTGAAGGACGAAACACAATTGAAACTAAGGTCTTGTGGAGCTTATGTAGATGAAACATAGAAGAAACGAAGATCTTGTGGAGAAATGTTACACGAATACAGGGAGGCACACAGTTACTAGTGAAAAAGGTCTATGATGAAAGTTCGATGATCCGTAGACACGTAGATAACAAACTTGTAATGTATTATAAAACGTTTTCGGGATTTTTATCCCATCTTCAGTATGTAAAGTACCTAGCGTACTGAAATTTCGTTTGCGCCATCTCTGTGCTGCGAAAGTGCACATTTTAAATCGACTGTGATATATTGCAAAGGGCCTTTTTTGAATGAATTTCATCGAACTTTCATCATAGACCTTCTTCACCTGTAACTGTGTGCCTCCCTGTCATCGTGGAGCATTTCTCTATGTTTCTTCTATGTTTCATCTGTGTTTCATCTACATAAGCTCCACAAGACCTTTGTTTCAATTGTGTTTCGTCCTTCAACCTTTGCATTTATCCATTGGGTGACTTTTTGTTTTCTATTATTTATTTTATTAATTTCTTTTAATTTGTTTATTTTCTTTTAATTAAATGGAGTTTTATTTATTTTTAATTAATATTTTATCACAACTCCTACTCTTATATAATTATTATTTTTGGATATAAATTTTTACGTACAAAACTATTATTAGTTTGTGAACAATTCAAAAAACATTATTTACACGATATTATACGCAAGTTGTTAAGAAATCGGATTTTTTCAATATTTATAAGAGATTTGGTTTTATATATACAAATCATTTTACTCATTTTTCTAGAAAATGATATTAAAATTTGATGTTCAACTTAAACGGGTTTTTTTTTCTATTCCAGACAGATTTTAAAGATAACAGCCATATGTATCTCGGTAATCGTGAATTATGAAGGCCTGCGTTTTCATCATATAGGAAATTTTACCTGCTGAAACAGAAGGAACTGAAGCCAATTAAACATACCTAAAAGGCGAGCACTTTGGTTTTAACTGTTGCACGCATTTAGTCATCTATGGATGATTTTGTTATATAAGCAATATTTATAGATAAATGCTTAATTTGCCGTGCTCACGTACGAGTTATTATATAAAATATAAAACATTTTTGTAAAAAACAAAGCATGGGGAAAAGAAGTAATAAAGTACAAAGTGTCTCACATAAATTGAACCAATAGACAACCTCTAAAATATAAATCTGACAGAGTACTCTCAATGGAAGAATTATTGTACTTTTCTGTGAGGGGTTTTTATGTCTTTCATTTCCAAAAAACAGACGCCATTTTAAATACGGAAGTAAACTTTGAAATGTGCCACGGAAACACCTATTTTTAATAGAATTTCAGATTGCACACAACATTTGAGAAATGCTTTATTCTTGGTGTTTTTTCAATTGATCCAACCGTTTAGGAGATTGAGGCACTGCAAATATTGTGTTTGGATTTACAGAAAATGCAGACAATGGGAATTGTTCATCAATTTACATGAAAACAAAATTTTTCGTAAACCATTGTTTTAGATTATTGTAAAATGTTATGTTCAAATAAAGATATTGCTATCTATTTTATAATCCATTGTGTTTAGGAACAATTTCTGTATTTTGCTTTTTTTTTTAAATCCAAATACACACGTACTTTCACTGCATGTATCTTATAAAAGCTCGGATCAATTGAAGAAACAAAAAAATAAAACAATTCTCAAATGTCGTGTACAATCTGAAAACACCATTAAAAATAGGGGTTTCCATTGCACTTTCAAAGTTGATTTCCATATTCGAAACTGGCGTCTTTTTTGAAAATAGAATACACATAAAAAAACCCTCACAGAAAAGTACAATAATTCTTCCATGGTTCACTTTAGGTATATACCTTGTATACCGGGTGATCCAAAGGTGTGTTACAGTCTTTTTTACATTGTTAACGACATTTTCAGTGTTTGCTTTCCAGCAATTCAATGCTTTCGTAAGAATCATGAGGCACGCGCAAACACTAAAGATGTCGTTAACAATGTAAAATAAATGTAATACACTGTTGGATCACCCGGTATAATAAGGCGGAAAAAGCTATTCTTTTTACTTCTAAACCCCAATTAAACTAATTTAAAATACTAATTAAATAATACTAGTAAGCCAACCGAAAATGATTTTATCAGAAAAATGGCTGGAAGACGATTAGTCAGTTCACATGCAAAGAGCGACTCGGATGAACAACCAAAACGAATGGCTTTATATAGAGCTGGTAAGGAGACCACCGAAATAACAAGGCTGGGAAGCGGAAAATTCACCTGATCATCGAAATGCTAGCAACAATCCAACTTCATTGTCTCCAACAAATGAAAAACACTGATTGTTAATATCCGCTTCCAGGCCTTGTTATCTCGTTGGCCTTGGATGGTAACAGAGCCAGATAGATAAAAAGGCCCTGACGCGGAAAAGTCACCTGAAATTCAACTCATTCTATCGACGATATCTTTCTGAATTTTCACGATATTTGCTTGGGCTTTTAATCGCGAAATCGCGTGAATCTCTTCGTCTCTTCCAAGTTCGATCGAAGCACCACCTAGCAGGAATGTGTGTAAACTATCTGTGGCCACGTTGTTCTTCTCTTCTATGGGTACTCGCAAAGTTATCTCGATTTGAACGACTGAACGACTTTATGTTGTGTACCGGGTGGGCAAGAAATAACGTGAGGTGTTCAGAGCTCGCTAGCGGGAATTCTATTAGGCCAAGTGCAGTACATTTTGGTGTATATACTTAGTGGAACATGAAGTTTCGATTTCTGCAAAAAAAATAAAAAGTACCAAAAGTCGGCATAGGGGGCGCTTATTTCAAGAAAACAATGAATACATTTGCATAAGCGCGTTCCGTGTTGATCAATCATGACAATAAAAAGCAAGGCTGAGGATTTCCCATCATTCACGAACAGAATAATTAGTCGTGCATTTCCCATGGTATGGCCACCCAGGTCGCCTGATCTCAACCCTTGTGATTTTTGGTTATGAGGATATTTGAAAAGCCTTGTGTATCAAGTACATGTTCCTGACCTCTCAACCTTAAAGGATCAAATAACGTTACATATCAGACTAATTAATGCAGATATGCTGCGAGCTGCCGTAGAAAATGTCGTGTACCGCATGCAGCTATTGGAACAGCACACTGGTGGTCATATTGAAATTAATCACATTTGTAATTAAAAAATAAAACATTGTTTATTGTTGTTACTAAAGTTGGTTTGTACGGTATTTGTTCATTTGACAATTAGATATTCATTGTTTTCTTGAAATAAGCGCCCCCTATGGCGACTTTTGGTACTATTTTTTTTTTTTTGCAGAAATCGAAACTGCATGTTCCACTAAGTATATACACCAAAATGTACTGCATTTGGCCTAATAGAATTCCCGCTAGCGAGCTCTGAACACCTCACGTTATTTCTTGCCCACCCGGTATATACACTATATGATCACAAATATCCGGACACATGCACGTTTGCGCTCTAGCCACGATTTCATGGAAATCAATAGGGCGTTGCACATCCCTTTGCCCGAATCACAGCTTCCACCCTTCGGGGAAGACTTTCCAGCAAATGTTGGTAGGTACTTTCCGGAATGTTCCTCCATTCCTCCCGAAGAGCGAGAATCAGTTCAGGTACAGAAGTTGGCCGATGTGATCTGGCCCGCAAGCGTCTTTCCAATAGGCCCACAGACTCTCTATAGGATTGAGGTCGGGACTTTGTGCCGGCCAACCCATTTCTTCGACCCCTGAGTCCGCAAACCACTGATGTACACGCCTCGCTTTGTGGCACGGAGCATTGTCGTGTTGGTAGAGAAATGGCCCGTTTCCGAAAAATTGCCACAACGTTGGAAGTGCACAGTTGTCCAAAACATTCAGATAACGGTCGGAGTTCATGATTCCTTGCACAGGAACGAGCTGGCCCAGTCCGTACCATGAAAATGAGCCCCACACCATGACTCCTCCTCCTCCGAACTTGACTGTGGGCTCTGTGCACTCAGGTAAGAAGCGTTCTCCAGGTATGCGCCAAACCCAAACTCGTCCATCGGATTGCCAGAGTGTGTAGCGAGATTCGTCTGTCCACATTACACGTTTCCATTGGTCCATTGTCCAGTTTCTGTGGGCTTTGCACCACTCCAGACGTCGCTTGGCGTTGACCCTGCTGATGTCGGGCTTGTGGGCAGCAGCACGGCCATGGAATCCCATCGTGTGCAGCTCCCGACGAATTATCATGGTACTGGCATCATTTGCAGAGGCGTTTCGAAACTCTGTGGCAATTTTTTCCACCGAGGACTTCCGGTTACTGCGGGTGACACGACGAAGCACTCGACGGTCTCTGTCCGTTAGTTTCTTGGGTCTACCGGTTCGTTGTTGAACTGTTGTTGATCCCCGGGTCTTCCATTTCATAATGACATCGCCTACTGTTGACTTGGGTATCTGAAGAAGGCTGGAAATGTCACGCACGGACTTGCCGCATAGGTGACATCCAACGATGGTTCCACGTTGGAACTCACTGAGCTCTGCCGAACGACCCATTCTTACCAATGTCCAAGCAGAGTTGTGTCTGAAGGTGTGGGAAGCTATTTAAATGATGTGCAAGTCATTATCATGTGACATAGGGCCAATCGATGATCTGTGAGGGGTGTCCGGATATTTTTGATCATATAGTGTACTTGCCGAATTGACTCGTAGCTCTATACATTTGGCTAATAAACTATGCTAAAGACAAATTGGTAACGCTTGTGCATGCGCAGTTAAATATTATTTAGTAAATATGCTCATATTTCATCAAATATTTAATATTTTTATATTCTGATTACAAACTGTTGTCTCTACTGTAGTTTGTCAAGAAATGGCACTGCATTGGGTTGAAAACCCTGCATCTGAATTTTTTTTATACAAACCTTTATATCTCCATTAATATACGTGCTATTCTCATACAAATGAACACAGATAAGTAAAAGAAGCCTCATAATCAAATGCTACAGCTACAACCATTTCAACCATTATTTTTTACAGGGTGAGCCCAAAAGTTATTTTTTGTTCAGTTTGTTACTGGTCCCCTATTTGCCTTCGGGACAAAACTATTGCTAAAATATGTGAGGTCTACAATGCTCTTTACACTCGTGAAGTTTCAGAATAATTCGTCAAGTATTTTTCTAGATATTCGACAAAAGGTCTAAAAATCAAAGGTGTTCTTATTATTTTGTCCAACCCCTGTAGATAGAAATACATGCATTTTTCTAAGTGTTTCTGTTAAATTGATGGTGCTCCGTGATTTTTTCGCAAGGTAGTTTATTGATTAATTGAAATATTCAAAAATTAAAATCAACGCATTTCGCCAAACAGTGTTTCGTTCACTGATAGCATAGGAAAGGTTCTCTTCATTGATGGCTTGTACTTCAAATAAATTCTTACACTTGTAGAAATGAGTCAATATTAAAATGCCCTATAACTTTAACGGTGAAATAGTGTCGTACGAGTAATAACATTAACGCCGCCCCCCCCCTCGTTAATTCGAACACCTCTCTTAAAAGTGGAAATATTTTCACATAAAACAAGAGCCGTAACCAAATACATAGATTTTTGACAGTAGAGACGAATTATTTAGGATTGCATAGGCGAACATTCATAGCCCCCACCCCTCTATCTACTGTATACTTTGTCACAGTTTCGAAATCCCCCCCCCCCTCGTCAAGCGGACGTATTTTGTGAATGACTCCTTTTGTAATGGTTATATCAATTCGAAAGCATAAAAGTTATTTTGCCACTGAAGTAAACTTGACAAATCAACGCTGGATTTGTAGACTACGGTAAGATAAGTGGAAAGTAAGTTATAAAGGGCGGATAAGTGGCAGACGGAAAATTTTTTATACAAATTCTCATGAATAGTAATGATATTCCATGCTCTTAGCTTCCCCTTCAGCTTGACGCACAGGAGAAGATATAATTATTTCCAAAAAGTCTGAAAAATTTTCCCTCATATTTGTTTCTCCATATTTGTGTTTTTCAATAAATTAAATGCTTCAGTTGAAAATGGAAATTAGAATTATTTCTAAAATGGTGATATGATTGTTTCTATATAAAATTCAATTTGTTGCGTACAGATGAAATATATTTTAAGTTCAATGAAAGCACAGGGTGATTCAAAAGTTACTGTGCAGGGGCTGGTCGGAGGTTGAATTATCTTCTCTTTCTGAGATCTTCATTCGGCGCGAAGTAAAGCAATAATTAAGGAGAACAGCACTCTTTTGTGTTTTTTGCATGCAAAGCTTGATTTTGAGTTGCATTCTCGTTTGTTTCTGAGATCTTCACTACTGCACAGTAACTTTTGAATCACCCTGACCATACTCAGATGTAAAACTCACGATAGCTTCTTGTAGATACCAAATGTTGGAAACTCTTTCTCGATGGATTCCGCACAGACATCTATTAACATAAGCAACAACTGTCAAATAATAAATTAAATTGCACAACAATCACGATAAAAATTACATTAACAATATACATTTAACTAAGCACCAACAATTAAGAAACATCTTCATCACTTAAATTATCTTCTTAAAAAAACAACCGATGATGAAACTTGATTGTCTTCGAAAACGTTCTTTTATATTTAACTAGCCGACCCGGCAATGCTTCGCTATTTGTTATACAGGGTGGTCCATTTAAGTGTAGACATGGAAATATCTTGAAACAAAGCATTGTTCGAGAATGGTATATTCAGATTGTACACAATATTCGAGAAATGTTTTATTCTTGGTGGTTTTTTTCAATTGATCCAACCGTTTAGGAGAATTCATAATGTGTGGAAGGAATGAACAGATAGGAAAACGGATAGGAAAAGGAAAGGATAGGTAATTTGCATATCTATCATTTCATAATGACAGGCCACGAACGAATACAACTTAATTTTTCATTTAATATTTCGCTCATTGTTGGCGCTGATTTGAAGTACGGGGGTAGGGTATTGTAAATCGTATATCTACCAACAATAAGCCCGAAATTTCCCTACCGTAGCTGATGTAACAATGTAGGATTTTTCGTTCGCATGCCTTCTCTCTAGGCGGTATTGATTGCATACACCTCCGTTACGGGTGGAATACATAAACAATATATTTCTTCAATGGTTTATGTGACAGATCCATTTAGCCTTTCGGCACTTGATTATATCATTCATTAATGGTTTATTCTAGACCTATTTTTACTCGCGAAATAATGGAAAAACTGCGAGAAATCGCATATTTTTACGGACGGTCATAAGGGGGCAAAGGGGTAAAATATGAAAAAAAGCAGAAATCAGTTTTTTTGCAAATTATGTGAACTATTCTTGGATCAAATATTTAAGTCGTACGTGAATTTGCCACAGAGTGGGGTTGACCGGAGGTAATTGAACCTCAAAATTAGGCCTATTTTGGGATTTTTTTTTATTTCCGCCCCCCTAATAATCGATTTTCAAAATTCAACGAATGCTCCCTTTGTATGTACGCCTTTTACATCCTCGTACTCAATTTTGAAGCTCTCTGCATTTCTGCATTGGAGTTAGACGGCAAAGACACAAACGGGGGGCCAATCTTTCGGCCCTCCTGGCGCCCCCCACAAAGCGAAAATCGAAAAAAAAACAGAAATTATTTTTTTGGAAATATTCCCGAGAACCTTCTCTCCGAATTTCGTTGCTTTATCCTTACTCCCCGCGAAGTTGCATCAAAATATCAGAAAATGTTTGTGAATCACCCCCGAAAATCGATTTTTTTTTTTTTTCAGTTTTCGCACCCTTAAAATTTGAATATCGAAAATCGGGGAAACTACTTTTTTTGGAACGGTAGCTAGAAACCTTCCTAGAAGATCTGCGTTTATTGGGGGCGGAGCCAAGCGACCGGACAATTCCTTTCTGCCTTCCTGGGTGGGCAGGGGATCCGAAATTCGAAAAACCCCGTCTTAGTACGCCCCTACGCTCTCCGTCTTATGACCTTACCCAGATTCGAGTTGGTGGCTTCAGTAGATTTTGCTCTGCGTTGATGAGTCAGTCAACCAGCTGTTTATATATAGGGTGTATCAGGTTCGATGGTCATAAAGTACGCAGCGTGATCCTTTGCATGATTACAAACTTAAAGTTCCTTATGCAAGATGTTAAAAACTCAGATGTTAAGGGTCTAAACATCACGCGAATTTTCCTGAAAACCTGTCGAAAACGTCATTTAATCTCAACAATTGCCGCCGATTTAATTGTAATGGCCCCTTTGAATTTAATGAACTGCTGGTGCGGAAAGTTCATAAATTACGTAACGAAGCAATTTAAATTTTGAGTTTTCGATATTTTCGATAAGGAATTTTAAGTTTGTAATCATGCAAAGGATCACGCTAGGTACTTTATGACCATCGAACCTGATACACCCTGCATATAAAGATTTTTTATTTTAATTTACAAGTAATTTTATTTTATTTTATTTATCTTTTTCATTGCCATGATATTCATTGTTTGTATTTTTACAGAATTTGAAGGAACTGATATTTTTCCATTTTATTTATAAAATTTTCAATTACCACCATATCCGACTGGAAAGCTTGTTACCATCTGGATAGGAACTCATCGAAAGTCAACATCTGTGCGGAATTCATCGAAAAAGAGCCTCCAACGTTCGGTATCTACAAGAAGTTATCGTATGGTCAGATAAGCTTTCACTGAACTTAATTTATACACTACTAATTTATACAGAAACTTATACATCATATCATCACTTTAGAATTAAATGCTTTATTTTTTACATTTTGTTTGCTGTTATGCTGGATAAATCTATCCACTTTTTCAGATAGTCTAGTCATGAAATAAATTTCAATACAAAATTAAAAACAAATTAATTACTTGAGAATATTTTAAATTAACTTCATTAAAACGGCATGGCAGAAAATTTCAAAATCCATTATCTAATTTTGAAATCTTAAGCAATTCGTTAGAATAAAAGTAATCAAGTAAGTCTGCTTTAAAATTTTATTCGTTAAATAATCGTTATATAATTTTTTCGTGGAATTAAAAAAATAGCAATAATCGCCATGATATAGTTAAACTAAGAAACACCGAAACCACATGATTTATTAAAGAAATTTATTTCCATAATTAAAATGTTTATAATTATATACCAGTAGTCTGCCGCGTGTAAGTTATGAAAGTGTAAATGGTGTATTTAAACGGCAAGTCAAAGCGATAGTTTCATTCCGCTTTGGTCAGCTCCCATATTCATTCAGCGACAAGGGCAAGAAGACATAAAAACATGTGTGAGTATATACGAAATGCGAGTTTTCATTCTCAGTTCTTTACTTTATTACTCAAGTAAAAACTAGATTTCTTATTATGCTTTCTAATTTTTAAAACAGTCAAATTCTACACAAACATTGTTCTCGTATTCTTTTACTTCGGCATTGACAACTGCCTGGGTGACGTAAGTAAAATCTGGCTAATAAGAATTTCAGACAGGAACACTATGTAACAAATGATTACAAATAAGTGAGACTATAAATTAAGATTTATTAAGATTTACATTAAATATTCGTGGCTTAATAAACAGGGTGTCTCACCTAAGCGAAACAATAGCCAATTTCTAAAATACAAATCTGACAGAGCACCTTCAATAGAAGAATTTTTGTGAGGAGTTTTTATGTTTATTCCATTTTCAAAAAAAACGAGGCCGTTTTCGAATATGGAAGTCAACTCTAAAATGTACAATGTAAACTCCTATTTTTAATGGGCTTTTTTTCAGATTCTATGAGGGTTGAACAAGAATTTTTGCCTTCTGGTCCGTAACTTTATTTGCCTCTATGCAATGCACTATTCACTTTTCGACATACAGTGATCGCCGCTTAATGTAGCCACCTTTAATATGGCCACCCGCTTTTTTATGGCCACTCCAGCTTGGTCCGGAATTTTCTAACTGTTTCCTATGTAACAAATTTTCGCTTTATGTGGCCACACACCGCTTATTATGGCCACTTTTTTCAGAGGTAGTTCACGATTTCTACTTTTTCATCTCATCTTACTTCGGATAAATGAACACTCCACTTATAATATCCACTTTTCATTTTCCTCTAAGTCAATGAGCACTGCTGCCCAAAATTACAGATTGTACTGATTGGTCAATTACATGAAAGCTGCAAGTGAAGGGGAAGCAGAAAGCGTAAGCGAAATGGAAAAGATGCTCAAGTTGAAGAAGGTCTTTTAAGTTGGTTTAAATATGTTAGAAACAGAAATGCTCCAGTCTCTTATGTCAAAAGGCTGATGAATTTCAGCGAAGACATTAGGCCACACGGGCTTTAAGGCAACTGAAGGCTGGTTTCATTGCTGGAAAAAACACAATGGGCTAAGCTTCAAGAAACTTCATAGAGAGACTGCTGATGCCCTTGTTTATTGCAACTTGGAGGGACAGAGAGAAAAACTCCTCATCATTGTTAAGTTAGAATCTCCACGCTGCTTCAAAAATGTAAAAACTTTCCTAAATCTTTACGAATCGTCTACCAATGCATGGACGGCATCAGAGATCTGGATTAATTGGCTAGCTCAATGGAACAAACATCTTAGAAGCGAAGACAAAAAAATTGGTCTTCTAATTGACAACTGCAGCGCCTATGTTCGTGTTTCTGATGACCTATCCTACATAGAAATCATACGGCTGCTACCCAACACTACTTCACTAATGCAGCCAATATTGTCAAACAGACAGTAGACAATATTTTAAATAAACTATTTTGACAAGATGCTGTACGTGTATAAATGATTATTTAAGCAAACAAACTTGTCTATATGTAAGTACAAACACATGCTCGACTTGTTGGGTAAAAAAATAAGTACTTTTGGTAACCTCGCTTAAAACAGCCACCGGTTAATGTGGCCACTTAACCATGGTCCCGAGGTGGCCATATTAAGCGACGACCACTAGTCCTTTGGACTGAATGGATTGAATGGCTCCTTTGGACCCTCTTCTGCAGCACGATAACATCGCCCGTACACGATCGCCCGGAATTCTTCTCCGACGGGTTCATCCGACTAGTCACGCGTTTGCGCAATGCGTGGAAGGGATGGGGACTGTATCGAAAAAGTGAATAGTGCATTACATAGATGACAAATGTAAGTTTCAGATACAAAAAGAATTTTGAAAAACGGTTAACAAATTATAAATTTACGGACCAGGAGGCAAAAATTCTTAAACAACCCTCGTGTATACACAACATTTGAGAAATGTTTTATTCTTGGTATTTTTTCAATTGATCCAACCGTCGCGACGTTTAGGAGATAGAGGCAGTGAAAATGTAATGCATTTGGATTTATAGAAACGGCAAAAAACAAATTGTTCCTAAACACAATGGATTATAAAATGGATAGCAATGTTTTTATTTGAATATAACATTTTTACATTAATGTAAAACATTGGTTGTAAAGGGTGTCCCAAAATTCACGCAAGAAGTAATCTTGATAGAAAACACAGGTTTTAATTAAAAATTGTAAATTTCTTATTGATGCATAAACTATACATTATAGGGTTTTGTATGGAATAGCATGTAATTTCAACAAGACGTGCCACATGCCATACAGCCCGAGGAACAGTTCAATTACTGCATGAGTCATTTCCTAGTCATGGATCACCAATTTTCCGTTTTGGTGATCAGAATTGGCAGATCATGTGACTTAACATCGTTGGACTTTTTTCTTTGGGGTTTTTTTGAAGTTTAAGGTTTATGCCAACAAGTCCACTACCACCACGCCTTGAAGGAGGAAATTGAGCGCTGTATCAATGAAATTCAGCCACATTTATGCAAAACGGTCATGGAAAATTTCGACAAAAGGGTCTGTATATGCCAACAAAGCCGTGGAGGCCATTTACCAGATATGCTATTCCATACATACCTCTATACTGTATACTTTATGAATCAATATTGAAACTTAATAAAATACAATATTGAAACTTAATAAAATACAAGGGACAATCTCCAGATTGCAACATCTCCCGGATAACATTCGTTTGCTCTTGTATTTTTCATGGATCCACTCAACACTGTGTTATGGAATTATACAGGGTGCGGCAGGTATTTGAGAACAAAACAACGTCCGCAGATAGAAGGAGCATACACTTAAGATACCACAGAGCCTTTAATACAATTTACATTTTTGTACAAAACACTACAAAATACATATTGTTATTCAATAAAACCACCGTCCGCCGCAATGACAGCCTCCACACGCTGTCGAAACCGCTGGCATGCAGCAATGAGGTGGGTCTTCTGGATTTCTGGCATTGCCTCCTCAATAGCTGGCCTAAGAGCTTCAACGATGTTGTGTGGATGCTTGTTGGACTCCCTCTCAACGACGCCCCAGACATAATAGTCGAAAGGATTGAGATCAGGGGAGATGGGGGACCACATATTGGGAGGGATGTGGTCGTGAAGATTCGTGGTCATCCATGCTTGGGTGCTGTGAGCCTTATGACTTGGAGCAGAGTCCTGTTGAAAAACATACGGCCTACCACGTGCTACAGCAGTTATCCAGGGTTCACAACTTTTGCCAACACATCGGATGTTGTCCGGTTGTGATGGGCACGAGCAAAACTTAACCTAGCGCTCCTGTTGTTTAATGACACAAGAGGTTTCTTTCGTGCCACTCGCCCAAAAAAACTAAACTGGTTTAATCGTCGACAAATAGTACGTGATGATGAGCAGACAATTCACCTTGAATCAATGTTGAATTCTGTCTTTTTTGGAGAGACGATGAATGATACGATCGATATGCGGGGTTAGTTTTTTAGGTCTTCCTGGTCTTGAACGATCTCTGACAGAACTAGTGTTGTTATACCGCTGAAGTGTACGTATACAACATGATTTGCTGCAGTTGACAATTTTGGCAATAGCATCAAATGTTAGTCCTTCATTGCGTAACCGTCTAAATTGTTCACAGAGATCTAGCGATATGTTTTGTCGTTTTCCCATAACTGCTGGTTAAAACATGTTCAAGTGAAGTTAAAATTGTGTATATACAATGTGTATATTAAAATGCAACAACTTACAATGCGGAACACACGTCTAAGTCGCGGATGCTAAACTTATGTCCAGCCAATTACTTAAATATTCTGAAACAAGCTCCCCTTTTCATAGTGCATCCTCCAAAAAACTTTTTTTTTTAATACTTTGTTTCAGACAGTCTCACATTTATTTTGTAGCAGGGGTGAAATTAACTTTGAGCCTTGATTTTTCAAATATTGGCAATATTTTTAGAGCCATTTGGTTGGTGCTAAAGTTTTGGCCACCACTTTATGTGATTACACGTTGATCTTGTAAACTAAACTTCGCCATTTTAAGTACACGAAACATCGTTCGCGGCAACGCGCACGGTATTTTTAAGTACACGAAACATCGTTCGCGGCAACGCGCACGGTATTCACGCCGTTCACAGTATAGTGCTGCCATCTATGTTAGTAAAGACGAAATATTTCCCGCAAAATTTTAAAAGCATCCGGATCTTTCTACTTACTCTCACTGCAGAGAAAAAAATTTGGAGACCTTATAACTTGAACCCACCTCGTATTTGTTATACTGTATTAATTTGATAACTATCCTGTGTATTGATTCAATCTATATAAACTCAACCAATTTTTGTATGAACCCTAAGCTGAGGCTGGAATTGGAGACACCCCTTCTTCAGGAATGTAAACAAAGCTATTTAGGAAGGGAAACTGTGAGGATGGTCTAGGAATAAGGAGTGTCTTTGGAAAGCACAGTATCAGTGTGCAGGAGATCAGTGTGTATGTGTTGAGAATTCAAGAAAGCATTGTTTTGTGCCTGCGTGCGTGAGTAAACAACTTATTTCTGTAACCATGTATAACTATGTATAACTTAGAAACTGTGCCTGACAGAGAAAAAGTAATTAAGATTTGAATTTAGGGAGTTTATTTCCATAAGTATCACTAATCTTACCTCCGGAAAAATAATTTTTTTATTTTTTTGTACAACAGTGTTATTACAACTCATTTTACTATAAGATTCAATCTTCACTGTCACAATTATCCTACTAGAAATGCGGATAATATCCGTCTTCCATTACTAAAGCGTCAATTCATACTTCGCTGTGTTTCTCACAATGGTTTGAGGGTTTGGTCTCTTGTACCGATTGAGATTCGCACCGTAGTGTCATATAGTTTATTAGAAGGCTTAAAAAAACACATAGATTACAATCACGAATGAGTTATTTCTTTATTTTTTTTCCTGGTTAAAACCCAATATCTTGGAATTTATTCAATATATTATGTTCTTTGTATTTTCCAATAAATGAAGCAATGTAAATTAATAAATTTTTTTTAGCTTTTAATTTTAAATTAACCGTTTATTATACTTGACTTTTCGTATTACTTATTGCTGTGTTTCGTTTGGTTGCCTTTAAAAAAAGAGAAGAAAAGAAAAAAGAAAATTTTTGTTATAATTAATGTTATGATAAATCTTTTTTACTAACATATGTATTTGCATTCTTTTGTTTGTTCGATGCCCGTTAGGACCTAGCTCGTCGGTTTCTAACCATATGGGCCCCATTCGGGCGTCATTGGATTATATCTAACATTAATAAATAATAATAATAATAATAATAATAATAATAATAATAATAATAATAAATGCCGTGTACAATCTGAAAATACCTTAAAAATAGAGGTTTCCATTGTTCATTTCAAAGTTGATTTCCATATCGAAAATGTCGTCGTTTGTTTGGAAATGGAAAACACATTAAAACCCCTTAAATAAACATACAATTATTCTTCCATTGAAAGTACTCTGCCAGATTTGTATTTAGATGTTTAACTTTAGATGAGACACCCTGTATATTCATCTTCAAAAAAATTGCAACCAGAAGGAAGTTAGTACTCACCACCAACAACAAATTAAAAAATGAGCATGGGTATGACAAAATTTATTGATCAAAATACCAAAACCATTACAACGGCCATTATTTCTAATGCGTTCTGCCACACGTCGTGGCATGGAGTCGACAAGTTTTATAACGTAGTCTTGACTCAGCATATCCTATGCAGACTGAACTTTGGCTTGTAGCTCTTGCAGATTTTGTGCCACCGGTGGAGTCTTAATAGAACGTCCCATAGCATTCCATAGGTTTACTTTGGGTGCAACTTTTTTGGACGATAAGTGCATCTGAAATATAAGAAAACATTTAGGAGAAGTTTTAATAAATTATTTAAAAATAATACACAGCAAATTCTTAATAAATAATTTAACTTTCGAATTTTCTTTTTGTTTATGGGTTTCGAATAAATGCTCTATTTCAATTTGGTATTACGAGCTAAAATAATTTAGCCAGAATTAAAACTAAAATAACGTTCTGTATTTACATAATTAAGTTTTCTTAAAATTAAATTTTATTTTTATTTTCAATTTCATAATCCAGTGCGAAACACAGGAAATTACGACTGACGATATTGATGCCATTCTTAAAGCCCACAACATACTGAGAGCTAAAGTTGCCAATGGAGACCAGCCTGGGCAACCTTCAGCTGCCAATATGAATGAATTGGTACGAGCACATAATAGTTTTAATAATAGCCTATCATTTCTAAAAGGATGCACATTTATATAAACTTCCTTAGGTAATTAATGTATAAAATTTCAAGGCAAGGCAGTTTTGGTGGTCAATATTAATTATGTCAATAGGCCACCATTATTTTCGCTTAGAAAATTTCACAATCGAGGTCATAGATTACATATATTATATAAAATTAGAAATTATATAAACACTCGTTTTTTATTTCCCTGTGAGGTAAAGAAATGAATAATGTGCATTATCATGACTACTGTATTTTTGTATTTTTTATTTTTAATTATATTTCTTCACGCGATTTCCAGATGTGGTAGGCAACGAATCTCGGTGGAAGAGAGCGCTAAGGCCATTAGAAACGGTCATTACTATTAGGAATAAGTTAGCTGCAAATGATGAGTCCATTGCTGGTGCCGACAAAGGCAATGCCATCGTCGTCATCCATAATTCTTATTTTGACTTCATCAATAATAATGGTTTTAACAAATGAAAAAGGACCCTACCCCGTCATTCCAAAGGGCCATGAAGACATTAATCAAAGGTTTTCTTTCAGACATTTTCAAGGACTTCGCCAACAAGACCGTCTGCAGCAAGCTGTCACTCCTTCCCCTCCTCCCTGTAGTTGGGCCCGTATTTTGATATCGTTAATCTTTATACCAATATCCCTTACTTACAGAAAGGAAAGTGAACAGTAGGGTCAAAGATTATATTTTTACGCTCCTTAAATACCCTCTGTAATCAGAACTACTTCGTCATTAAAGATGCATTTTACTTGATGTCTGACGGAGTACTGATGGGTTCCCACATTAGTGTATTCTTATCGGAGGTCTTCCTACAATATCTAGAACTAAATATCACACCGAAGATGAATTCCGCAACTCTCTTATACTACTCCCGATACGTTGACGACACACTATCGTCTTCGATGAAAACGTTACCAAAGCCGAGGTTTTATTTGATGTTTTCAATAGTTTTCACGATAGTAGCTTACACGATAGAAGAAGAGAAAAACAATCGAATAAACTACCTCGACATGACCATCCACAAAAGAAAATTGAGAAGGCGACTCTGAAATTCAGTATTTTCCGTAAGCCGAGCACTACGAACAACATCATCGGTTTTTCATCCAATCATCCACCTCAACATAAGAATGCAGCTCTGATAGACTACTTCTAAAGGGCTTTGGCGTACCCGATTACCAAAGAAGACAGGGGTGATTAAATCCAACTCGCACATAGCGTTGCTAGAAATAGTTCCTTTCCCGAACAGGTCACGCATTCAATGTTCAATAGGACAAAACGCAACCTCAAACACAAAACGGAGACGGATTTCAGAGAGAACGTACCCAAAAATTACACTGCAATTACGTATACCAGAATATCAAACATTTCCCGAGAGCGAGGTCTCAAAATTGCATTTAAAACTGCAAACAATTGCAAGCAGGTGTTGAACCCAAAAGTAAAACCTACACATTTGGTTGATTTTGCTAAATGCGGTGTATACAAACTCGTATGCCCCACCTATGAGTGCTTCTATAGGAGATCGTGGTTGGACAATGATGGAAAATCGGCCTTCGCGGATCATCTCATAAAGAAAAAGCATCGATTTGGAACCATTAACGAAGTGATGACCATAGTCAACATGGAAGCAGACCAGAAGAGAATCCTGACCCACGAGACACTGATTATCAGAAGACATATTACAGACCATACGGACAAATTACTGAACAACCAAACTAGCTTCGAGAAAAACCCCGTCCTGGATGCGGTGAACAACATCTTAGATCAACGAGTCAGAAAGAACCACAAGACAGCCAATCAAGACTGATTTTTTTATTTAATTTGTACTAGTTCATTCCCCTTTAGAAAGGTATATCACTTGTTTATATGAATTTACCCACCGCTCACCCACTACCAAGAAGTTTGTGCATTTCAAGAAGTTTGTGCATTCCAATATTGAAAATGAAATAGAGTACACCAAAAATATGTATACACACTTTATTAAATATCATGTATAATTTTTTCCGCAACAGCAAAATCGAAAGCTTACATCCCAATATTTTAGATGCATTGAATTAAGACGATCCCGATAAAAGAAGGCCACAATCCCGATAAAATAAGGCCACAACTGCCACATAGGAATTACATGAAAAGAGTTTGCTATGAAAATGCATAATAGGGCCAACTGTTCGCCGTAGTCAAAATTATCTCAACGCTTATGATACTCACTTTGAACACCAGTCGTAATTGTAGAAGTCAAAAGGGACTTATATTCATCGCTTGATGCCTGTTTGAATTTAGTTTTACAACTTTTATATAGTTTTTTCTTTTGCTGAGGTATGTATAATTTTTTGACGGACTCTGTACATTCATGGAAAAATTAAGACCCCTTTAATTTAATTTTGCAAGCAGAAATTACTTATTTGTATAAATAAGTAGTTTCCGAGTTACGCATTCCAAATCGTAATAGTGCTCACATGCGAATACTAACCAGCACGTGTTACGACGTTGAGTGCGTAACTGGGAAACTACTGGTTGGAATTCGATCAAATTTTAACGGTATACAAAGTTTTATGTACCCTATTATTCCTCCAAAATTTATTTTTCTAGGCCTTGTTCATATCTCAGTTAGCGTTCAAATTCGGACCCACATTGAATTAAAAGAAAATATTCATTCTGGTCACCTCTGTCATTGCCTACAGAATCACTTTTTCAGAATACACTTTTTCAGAATCACCCTGTATAAGCTAATCATTCGCTATTTTCGCCAATAATCAGCAACTTATGAGTATTGTTATGAGCAAAACCAACGGCTACAACAATGGTATTCAAAATTTACCTCGCGAAAGGCATTTTCATGCAACAATTCCTGCAACAATGCGTTTTTTGCGGACAAAAAAAAATTAATTTTTTTAGTAATAGTAATTTTATAATTTGTTTTTTACATTGTTTTTTAATTTGTTTTCTATTTTGTATTTTTTTTTATTTCCTGTTACCATTCTGTCACTTGCTTTGGCATGGCTTCTTCTAAGAGATGACTTACTCTCCTTTTCTCTGATTGGCGGACATAGACCATAAATACGGTAGGATTCATCCTACTTACTTCTAAAAATTCCCGCGAGCTACCGACCTATCAGCCTAGTCCCGTCGATTCTAAAGTCTTGGAGAAAACGATCCTCACCAGGTTCAAAGACTACTGTCTCACCAATGGTTTAATGCGGGAAGAACAGTTTGGCTTTCGATCCGCTCACTCCTGTCAGATGCAGATATGGAGGCTCGTTGAAGATCTGAGCCCCCCCCCCCCTCCCCCAAACCTTTCCAAGTACTGTGGCGTAGTTTTTCTTGATGTCAGTAAAGCTTTCGATCAGATGTGGCACGAGGGGCTAATCTACAAGATGATTAGAGACGGGTTCCCTCTTGTTTTAATTATGATGGTGAAATCCTTTCTCAGGGACAGGTTCTATCAAGCCAAAATTGGCGAAAACTTCTCCACGCCCCGCAAGATAAAGGCCGGTGTGCCACAGGGTTCTGTCCTCGGGCCCGTTCTCTTTAATTATTTTGTACACGATTTCCCAAAACCCGAGAAGTGTAATTTATATTTCTATGCTAATGATACTGCCATCACGGCATGGGCGCACCAGCCATCTCACGTTATCACTCGGCTGCAGAACGCCTTTGAAGAAGTTCGAAGACTAGTTTAATTGCTGGAAACTGAATCTTAACGTCAGAAAATGCAAAGCCGTGTACTTCAACAAAAAGCTTAAGTTTCCCCCGGAATTCCTAGTTCTATTCAATTAGTAACTCGAATGGGTTGATAACTACAAGTACCTTGGCGTTATCATCGATTCAAGACTCTCCTGGAATCATCACGTAACTTATGCTCTGAACAAAGCAAAGAGGGCTAAGTACAGTCTTATAGCTCTCCTGGGTAGAAACAGCGCCGTCAGCATTGACAATAAATTATTACTGTACAAGACCATTCTGCTCTATAGTATGTCTGCGTGGGAGACTATATGTAGAAGCAGATGCAGTGAACTCCAGTCGTTCCAGAATGTTACCCTGTGGATCACTACCCAGCTTGGAAGAAGGACCGTAAAAAATCATTACATCCACTCGGTTCTGAACATGACTCATATTGGAAAGTGTATCCAAGATCTCCTGATGGGCATGGTGCAGACGATGAAGAGCCATGACAATGACCCGGTGGCTGGAATACTGAATAATCGGATGGAAATGAAGTGGCATACAAAGTATAGAAACCGAGGCATATTTTTGATGTCAACTTCGACGACATAAGCAACTTTTCCTTCCCGGATTATTGGAATTTGTAATACTACCCCCTTCCCCTCCCCCACTCTTCTGACAATCGTCAATCTTATTATTTTTTTTTTTTTCTTAATGTGGAAGACCTTTTTGGGTTAGTCAGGCTTCTTGCCTATTTTAGTGTATTTCATGTGGAATTTATTCCGGAAGGGTAAGAATCGCGTAAGCACTACTTACGCCCACCTGAACAAATGTGCAAATCACTGTTCGCTTGTCGATTGTCCTACTTTGTAGTTGTGCCTACTTCGAAGTTACTTCGAAACGCGTTGGCTTATTAAACCTCTACCGTTTTGCTACTCCTGGACTTTTTTCTATTTGATATCCACAGAAATCCTGACCATGCAATTTTTAGAGTAAATTGGGGTAATCACGTCTCCTATACGATCAATAAGGCTAATCAAATAGGCAAAGATCAGTCTGTTGCTCTTCTGTGGCGAAACAGCACGCTTGGAATGGATAGCAAACTTTTGCTTAATAAAATGGTAATAGAACAATTCTTCTCTATGATATGTCTGCCTGGGCTACAATATGCAAGTCCAGAAGGAAAGACCTCCAAATCTTCCAAAACGTTACCCTGAGGACCCTTGCCCAACATGACAAAAGAGTTGCAACCAATACTTCCTTTGCCGACGATTTCGATATACCTCCTATTGGAAACCACGTCCAGGAGTCGCTGAAGAATCTGCTTCCTTAGATTAAAGACCATCCCAATCCTCTGCTACCAGATATTCTTGATCACCCATTCACATTTAGAAGTTTCCTCAGGCATCGCAAGCCTCATCATATCCTGGACGTCAATTTCGACGACATCCAAAAGTCCATCTTTCCAATTATTGGATCTCCTAGCTTCTGTGTGTTCCTCGACAATTAATAATCAGTATTATCGTCCTGATAGGAAAGGACTCCATTTTATCCTGTGGATGACTTAACTAGATTACATCTGGCTTCTTGCCTAGTTCAGTGTACCTCCCCTGGTTACTTCTTGGACGAGCATGGCAGTGAAGGCTTTGCTTCCAGCCCGTTAGTTTTTCCCTGCGCTATTCGATTGTCGATTCCATACTTAAATAATAATAATCATTAACTGGAGATACGTCTCCAAGCATAGGTAATGATTTTTCATTTGAAAAATGGAAGGAAAAATTCTGCGACCCGGATTCGAACCAGGAACCTCGACTATCATGGCCGATGCCTCTACCAATTGGGCTATCGCAGACACCACGGACAGCCAAGCTGTCTCAAGGTATCTTAAAGACAACCAAGTTTGGAGTGGTTGAAATTCTGATGGTTTGGAGTGGAGAAATTCTCGATCTGCGGGCCATGGTTCCCGTCTCCCATTGGGCTTTCAACCGTGACAACTTGGTTGTCTTTAAGACACCTTGAGACAGCTTGGTAGAGGCATCGGCCATGATAGTCGAGGTTCCTGGTTCGAATCCGGGTCGCAGAATTTTTCCTTCCATTTTTCAAATGAAAACTCGATTCCATACTTGTTAGGAGCTTTAACATAAGAAAGCTGTATTTCTTTCTATTGCATGATTTTGGCTACAGTCCAAACTTTTTAACAGTCGAACAACGTAACAAATTCTTATAGATCTAACAATGAGAAACCTAAGAGACCTTGGAAAAAATGGGAGGGGTGTCGTTTTTCTCGCAGGAGATTTTCGCCAAACCCTTCCAATTATTCCACAATGAACATCTGCAGATGAACACAGTGCTTGCCTCAAAGTATCCACCATTTGGAAATTTGTCCACAAAAACATAATTACTAATATGAGGGTGCGTATTCTTGATGACTACAATCATAAAATTTATAAACAACTACTCAGTTTTGGAGACGAAAAATTACCCACAATTTCGTCAGGTTTAATTTCTCTCTCATCTGATTTCTGTATACGATTCTTGCACCAAAGAATGAGAATATAAATAAAAACGACATCATTTTGCAAGAGTTGCCATGATCTTGCATTACATATAAATCTATTGACACTATTATGGACCAGGAGCAAGATGAAAACTAACCTACAGAATTTTTAAATTCATTGGAACTCACCTGGAAAGCCACCACATTAAGTTCAATGTGAAAGTAGGGCCAATAATAATATTGAGAAATTTGGATTCCCCCAAATTATACAATGGTACTGGATTGTCACTAATTTTATGCCCACTATCACCCAGACAACAATTATCTAGGTTACAATTTCCTATGCAATTTGTTTTCGCAATGACGATTAACAAAGCACAAAGGCAATCTCTTTATGATCCTAATGCCCTGACAAAAAATAATGTACCCAAAGGCATTCGAGTAACACATTCTGTCAAAAATAATGGTCTTTTATGCATAACTAACATTTATTAATTTTTTGAAAATAACTTAATTAGAATTGATATTAACTTATGGTGCCAATTACAATATTTAAACAATTTTGGATTTAATATGTTCTGTTATTATATAATCTTTTAATTTTCTTAAAACAATTTTGCTGATTTTTGTTGAAATTTTGTATGTAATCGTATTTAATAGCACGGTTTTTTTTTTCAATCATAGCGGGCGAAGCCGCGGGTAATCAGCTAGTAAGCTGTATTATTCAGTACCGAAAGAATGGAGCTACTTATTGGTTTTATGTCATAACTGTGTACCCCTTCATAATTTTCTACATTTTTTGAGGTAGAAGGTTGAAATTCGGGATGAATCTTCCTATGAACATGTCCATCTGCACCATTTAGTTTGGTTTTGATTGGTAAACTGGGGTCGGAATTACGGGGGTGGGATTCAGAGAGGACAACATATCAATGTGCTATTTACATACCTAAAGGCGTGAAATTTAGTATCCAGATTCCTCTAGTCAAGATCTACAATACTATGAAGTTTAGGCCCAGGTATTCCATTGGGGTCGGATTTGCGGGGGTGGTAGTCACGTGGTCTATAGAACCATGCCAACATATGGCTTGTGATATATCATACGTTCGGAAATGATGAGAAAAGAAAGAAAATACGAGCTTTTTTACATTTTCTACATATAACGTTCGGAAAATTAATTTTTAATTTAATAACTTGGGGAGAGGTAAAAAGTGCAGATAAAGGGGTGGGTAAAAATAGATGACTTTAGGATCTGCTACTTGCCTTACCCTACTCGGGGGGAGGGGGAAGGGGGATTAATATTTTTTAATAAAGTATAAATGTATTTCTCCTTGACTGCTAAAGCTCCTCCTTAGAATGTTTACAAGATTTTATTAATAAACATGAAGTTAAAATGTGAGCAACACCCGTGCTGCATATAATTGCCAAGTTAAAAAATGTCCTTTAACTAAAAATGTAATGACTTCAGGCGTATGTATAAATGAAAAAGTTAATAAGAAAGAGCGCTAGACTTGGCTCTACATGAGATCTCATAGTTTTTTACGGATAAAGAGTAGCGAGACTTGGCTACAATTTTTATATGAAATATTTTAGATGGGATATTAGATTTTCTGAAAGCAATATTGCCGTGCTAATGAATAAGTTTTGTATTTCTAAATGGAATACTTTTCTGCAAATGGAATACTCTTAAATTTTTTTAAAGTTGTTTATTCTTTTATCAGGTTTGGGATGATGGTTTGGCTGGAACAGCTCAAGCCTGGGCAGATACAGGAAACAATTACCATGATGAAAATGAAAACAGAATAACAGGTAATTATATGGGAATATACGTACAAAAAAAAAATTAATTCTATTCTGTGCGTTAAAAGTCTGGATGAATCAAAAAAATAATAATCATAGACATAATAACTAGCACTTGCAGCAGTAATGATTCTAGGATTAATTATATAGTTTTAGCTAAGGAAACACAATAAACCAAAACTGCGGTCAGGTGAACAGTAGAAAGAATGGACGAAGAAACCACAACCCCATCTAAAACATTTTTTGCTATGCTATGTGGACATGTGGTTTCCTTGAGCATTCTTTTTAGGTTTAGCAATATTGCTTATTTAAGATGTAATTAGGTTTATATTCGGAAGAAGCTCTGGCTACAAAATAAATGATTGTTAATAGAAATAACTTCGAATGGATATTTATAAGAGAAAAGGACGAGACACAAAAACCCTGGAATGCAATAAATAGTTAATAAATACAACTGAAAAATTAAATAATAATTAACAAATAACAAAATAATAAATATATAAGTATAATCAAAATAAAACTAAAAAATCAAATAAAGAGCTGACGTAATAATTCTCTAATATTCTATTTGCTTTTAGAGAATTATCTTTTTTTGCTTTGATAAAGGATAGGCTCTATCCGAAACATCAGCTCTTTATTTGATTTTTTAGTTTTATTTTGATTATACTTATATATTTATTATTTTGTTATTTGTTAATTATTATTTAATTTTTCAGTTGTATTTATTAACTATTTAGAAATAACTTCCAAATTTTACCATAACATTTCTACTTTTTATTACCATTTTCAAACATTTTGGAAAACATTTTACCAGTTTTATATCGCCCGGTAAAGGTAAATAAAATTAATTATAAGTTAAAATTTAAAAAATTCAGAATTAAATAATCTTAGTAGAAAGGAGGAGAGTTATCATATGCATCTCTGTCTTATTCAATATATACTCAATCCGAATGTTACATTGAAAATAAACCTCATTTTAATTTGCAAAATATGTATTATATAAGGCAGTACAATAAATTTTTAAAAACCTCACTTTAAATTGTTTGAATATTATTTCGATAGATTTTTTGGCAGTTCTTACTCAAACAAAGTTGCCATAATTAAATTAAGAAATAAAAAGCGTAAATTCAATATGGCTTTCTTTCTCTTTCTCAAAGCTTTATGATTCCTGTTATTGTAGTTGATTTTGCAAATGGAAGATAATGCTTTCCTTATAAAATTTAGCACCATTCCGCTACATACAAATAAGAACGAAACAATTTACTTTATAACATACGAACTGGGTATGCAGTTAAAACATTTAATTAAGAACTACTTAATTTTTCTTCAAATGTGTAAATGTTATCTAAGTGGGTAATCATAATGGAAGATTTTGTCATCCTGTTTCAATTTCACTAACTAAACAGAAAGAGAGCAGCACTTCGTGAGCTATTAAGCCTTAGATCCTAGCTAAATGTCTTTTATTTTAAGAAGAGACTTTAATAAATCTTCATGAAAAAGCAAAGACACCAAGTTATTTAATCTCTACCTTCTTTACACTAACTAATAAATTAATTTTTATCTTTTCAGATAAGTATCCTGATGTAGGACAAAATATTATTAATGCCGTCTTCCAGATACCTCAACCAAAGCCTGACTGGGCTGAAGGTATTCAAAGATTATACGATGAAGTGAAAGATTTTAATCCACAATTTGTTCCACGTTATAAATTTGGAATGAAATATGGCCACTACTCCCAGGTAAAAATCTCTCTTTAATTTACAAAATTACTTATGCATCTTTAGAGACCAACACTAACTGAATCACATTGAGTTTGTATTCATTGTAACTGTCAAGAAATTCTCAAACATTATTTGAAACGATTCTAAAAAAGTTCGTTAAATTTATGAATTTTGTTAGGCATGTAAATTGCGATCTCTTGATCTGATGTACAGTTTACTATGGATGTAGTTTAAGGATTGTCATAAAATCTCTTTAATTTGCGCTGCCTTAATTTTCACTTCCTAAAATTACTTTATTATTGCGGCCTGAATAATTTTTTACGACTATGCATAATAATCTGATTGTGTACAACTATCATCATTGGTACTCTAAATATTAAATGGAACCCTAAGATATTAGATATTTGAAGATATAAATAAAAGTTAGATACTTTCAATTTTATTTAAATTAAATATAAATCTCCTTTTTAATATTGGTAAAATAATATAAATAAAATAAAATAAAATAAAATAAAATTAAATTAAAATATAAATAAAAAGCCACCATTATGAGTTCTGAAGAAAATTGAACTTGTTGAGGGATAGAAGAAATCACGAAACAAAGTTATGGATCCTGTAGAAAGACAGAAGGAATACAGATGGAAGACAGTAGAAATGTTGAATAAGGTACAGATTGCAGGCAGAAAGGTGGTACAGTTAGAAGACAGAAAAAATCTTGTTACCTAGTTATCTATATATATAAAGAAGGATGTTTGTTTGTTTCCTATATAAATCATACAGTTTTATTCCGATCTTGATGAAATTTTGTACATTTGAACTTCAAAACAAGAAGAAGGTCACTGTCTACATGTGATTTCGAAAAATAATAATTATAGATAATAATCCACATTCAAAGTGATGGCAGCGCATACAAATAGGAAGTATCTCACAGCAATATGCACAAACCAACAATATATATCTCATGACGAACTATGCAAAGTAAAGTTTGCGCAGTAAATAGGCTGGCCTGTTTGTTTCAACAGTAATAATAGCAACATAGAATTCTAAAAATGATATGTCAATAAATATAAAAATTGGAGAAAATGTACCAGGTTCGGCCAATCAAATAGTTATACAGGGTGACCCAAACTTATCCAGCATAATTGTTTAGGAACATTGTATGGTTCAAATGGAACAAAAATGTCCTATAAACATTCCATCTGGTTTCGATCGTGTGTGAGATATCTACGTTTGTCTATTTTCTTGTAGAGTTGTTAAAGCAAATAAATAAAACACTTGAGAGTGCAGATCACTTTTATTCTGCATACTGACATAACATCACATTGAACTACAAAACAAAACTAAAATGATACGAGGAATAAGAATAAGAAGAAAGTAACAAAAAATGTCGAGGAAGCCTCTCAAAATGGTTGCCCCCAGCTCCTATGCACTGATTACATGTAAATAAAATAAAATATCTTTCACACATGTTACGAATACAACGACTCCTCTTCCTGTTTGGCAAAACAGGAAGAGTGCATTTAAGAATAAATAGGTAAAGTACGTTTTTTCTAGGAAAAGACTCTAAATAAAAGAAAATAGACAAACATCGAAATCTCACACACGATCGAAACTAGATGTAATGTTTATAAGACATTTTTTGTTCCATTTGAACCATACAATGTTCCTAAACAATTATGCTGGATAAGTTTGGGTCACCCTGTATGGCGTTCATTAAGACATGTAAATTAATCTCAAGACTGATCATTTTGTAAATTCCATTAACAAAAATATTTTGAAGACACACACATTCTTAAATGAGGACCACCCTCTTATAAAATGTAATGTTCTTCGGGTTTTATAATTTCCTGATCATAATTTAAAGTTTCGCGTAATGTTCATCAGCTTACTGCTGGAAGGGTCTTCCTCTGAGAATCAGTGAGAAGCCTTCGGAATTTTTAACAATACATAGAATTCCTATCCGTGTGCTTTTCATAGAATTGATAGTTATCAGAACTTAACATTTTCTTGAAAGTCTTTAAAAATGACCAGTAACTGGAAATAATGGAGAGTTAGCAGACTATTGAGAAACAGTGGAAAGGCGACAGAGAAAGCAGTCCCTTCGCTCGGTGCTGTTTCGGTTATGCCAGCGCACTGCTGCAACTGAGTAAGTAGTGAATGACCCAGTAGCCGTCGACGTTCCCAGGCGGTCATCACCGATGCAAGAATGATGTTTCTTCTACACTCCCTATTTTTCCACGTAATCTCAGTCTCGTTCTATGGGCTTCCTCCAGCGAGACACAAGGGCGTGTATGCCCTTTCAGTACCAGTCCTTGTTCTGTTCACGCAGCCATGTCTTCATTGTGCGAATGACCTCTTCGTCATCCTCAAAATGTCTTTCACGAATGGCATTCTTCAATGGACCAAACAAGTGAAAGCTGAGGGCAGTAGGTTAGGGCTGCATGATGGATGGGGTAACACTGTCCAACCCTGTTTCGTGATGCGTTCCGACGTTCTCAAACTTGTGTGAGGTCGAGCGTTATCGCGTTGAAGCAAACAATCAGCTGGGTTGTTATGGCGTCCAAGTCACTGGAAGCGCTTCTTCAATTTGGTTAATGTGTTCACATATGCCTCCGAATTAATGGTGCTGCCTCTCGGCATCACATCAATGAGTATGACACCATTACAGTCCCAAAACACAGTGATCATGACCTTACCAGCAGAAGCAGTTGCTTTGAATTTTTTCGTCTGTGGAGAGTACGGATGACGTCATTCCATCGATTGTCGTTTGTTTTGGGTGCACCCAAGTTTCATCAGCTGTCACAATCCGGAACAAGAAGGCTTCCCCCTGAGCTTCAAAATGTTGCAACAACTCAGAAGAAACGTTTTTTCTCAGAGCTTTGTGTTCCTCCATAAGGCAGCGTGGAACCCATCGTGGACATGTTTTTGTGTAATCAAGAGCACGGATGATTTCACTCACACTTTCTTTGCTGATTGACAGCTCCAGCGCCAACTGCCGAGTCGTTCTGCATCGGTCCTGATGAATGAGCACGCTGCATTTTGTCAAGTGTGACAGCCAAGGATGGCCACCCCGACCGCGTCAAATCTTGGAGCTCCGCCGAACCGCTTTCTGATGGCCTCACCCTCTGTGCCCAGTAACTAACCGTACTTCTGTCACTACTGATGCTCCATAAACTGCACATAAACGTTTGTGAATGTTTCCAACAATTTCTTGCTCCGCAGTGAGAAATTCAATGAGGACACGCTACTTGAAACGTACATTACTTACAGACACCATGTTGTTCCATTGGTGCATGTACGCTATCTGTCGGTAGAAACGGAAACTTTGTGCGCCCACTCCGAAAACTTCAAAGAATGCATATCTCAAGTTTCGCTTTCGTACCATTGTTGGGGGTGGAGAAAAAAATTGTGGTGCATTACTTTCTGGGCTACCTTCGTACATCCACCGCCACGCAAGAAGAGAATTTTGAAATTGTTGAATTTTTAGATTTTTAAAGGTCAGATCACACGAAATATATGAATTACAGCCATCGCCAGGGCTGAATAAAAGTCAGATCAAACTATGGTTTCATTTTCATTCTATTTCCTTCCACTTTCGAAGCCACATACGTTATTCTACACATTTTTTCTCTGGCACTACGTTAATCTCAACTATACACAACATTCCCACACGAACCGGGTTGAACTGCTAGAGGGCCATAGTCTAAGAAGGCCATCCATTGGGAGTATACAAGATTTTTTTCTTTTTTCTACAGGGTGATTCAGAAAGGTAGGTTAAGAATGAAATACCATGTACAGTTTGTAGCGGGGAACAATGTTTTTCCTATAAACATGGGTCCGGAAATGCATCCTTACAGAGATAATGCAACTTGTACGAGGTAGGAATGGATGTGAGTTACCCGGACGGCAATGGTAGGATAAATTAGGATCTAAACATGTAAATAGTCCATGTAAATTAGGATCTAAACATGTAAATTGTTCGTGTTCTCTCCTTTAAAAGAGAGGAAACGAAACACGTAACTCCATTGCGAGTCACAGGGTAATGCTACTGAAGCGGAAAGGATTTACCAACAGCGTTTTCCAGACTGATCACTCACATCGCCGGGCGTTTCAAACATTAGACCAACGACTTCAAGACACAGGTTGCCTACGAGGCATTTTGAACACCTACTGTAATGTCATTCCTACCTCGTACAAGTTGCATTATCTCTGTAAGGATGCATTTCCGGGCCCATGTTTATAGGAAAAATATTGTTCCCCGCTACAAACTGTACATGGTATTTCATTCTTGACCTACCTTTCTGAATCACCCTGTATATGAATTTTTTACGCTTTTAATTCTAAGCTTTATCATGTGTTAATTCTAACTGTATATTCTCAGTCAGATATTGGAAAATTTTATCAAAAAAGAGCCCGAGCAACGCTGAGTATAATAGCTAGTTCTGAATATTTTTATGTATTTACATTAGGTTGTATGGGCAGAAACCGAGGCTGTCGGTTGCGGCTATGTTTCCGATGTCATGGAAGGTTATGATGACTGGTGTTCAGCAACCGTCGTCTGTAATTATGGACCTGCGTAAGTTATATATTGATTATTAATATTTGTTCCTTTCATCGTATAATTCAAGCATTCAATTTTTTTTTATTTTGGACGTGGCTTTGTCAGGACTATTGTATCCTTCTCCCTGTAAAACTGTAAAGTTTGACTCCGTGTAAACCTAAATCTCACTATTACGTTTTCAGTAGGTAGTTCTCTTTAAAAGGAATGGTCAATTGTATGATAATAAACAAAGGGGGCCACAATAAACTGGACGATAGATAACCAAGTGGACGACGAAAATTTTATACCTTTATATTTTACAAAATTAATTTTATTATAACTTTATTTATTTATTATTATTATTACTTATTATTATGAAAGAATACTACATGTACATATTATTTATTATCTTAGAAAATGAACGAATTAACCCATTTAATAGTTATAACAGGGTTCGTGCGATTTGCTCTATTTAAAATTCTAGGCTTTTTCCAGTAATATTTCATTTCTTTTCCAGGCCAAAAATTATCGCACTTAAAAACTTAATATAAAATGTTGCAGAAGAAACAATAACTCAAATTTTGGTTAAATGTTTTATTTTAATTTGTACATTTTCTGAATGCACTCAAATTCTTTATTAATGTTAGAAAGAGTTTCTTGCTTGTAGGCACTGATGCGCAAAACATTACGCTTAGCTAAAAAACTAGGCAGCCTGATGAATTTTCCACATTTTGTGCAAGTTCATCTGCCAAGTGCAATAAAATGGTGATATTCTACTCTTTTATATTTTTTTTAGAATACGTTCTATTTTCTCGTGCTTAGGCTTTCAATTAAATCCTCTGTTCTCTTCGTAAACTCGATAAATTTTCATAAATTAAGAATCGAAATGAAATTTCCTTTTCAAGGGAATATAAATATACAGAGATTATATAAAGGATTGCTGTTTGATGGAAATTTGATGCAATTTACACATGAGAAACAGATCTAAATGAACTTCGTGCACACGTTAACCGTACTCTGAAACTTGTACTGGAATAACCATTGCCAATCTTACGATAACCATAGGACCACTAACACTAAAATTATCCAATTAGCAAGTTAACTTTGATAACATTGTCCAATTACATTGATATATTTAAGGCGTATCATTTCATTACATTATCCATTCCAAATGAATCAGAATTTTAAAAAAAATGAAAACGGAATGGCAAACTAAAGTTGCTTATTCAGTTAAATTTTTTATTTTATTGAAGTTATAAAATTTTCATCACCCACGTGGTTTTCGTCTAATTTTACCGTCGTTTACTTGCTTATCGTCCACTTTTACCGTCGTCCAATTGACACGTACCCCTATTTAAATGTGTGCTTCCTGGGATAGCATATTTCCCCAGCTCAGAATGGCTAATAGATATAACACAAAAAATAAAACAATCACGTTAAAAATCATTGCTGTGATAATTGAAGAGGACAGCTTCTATTGAAAAGTTGTTCTCATGCTCTTGTGGTTAATATACAAGGTGATAATAATTAAAGTTCAACTTTCAAAAAGCTGTAAAAAAAGAACCACTGGTCAGAATGACCTGAAATTGGACCTGAATATACGCGAAGAAGGGGGGGAAATGGTATGGCTTAAGAAAAAAAATCTGTTGTGGACACCACAAATACATATTTTTGGCCCAGTCGATTACAATCAAAAGGAGAGGTGCACAACTAGATGTTAAAACAGTCCTAAATACAAAATTACAACTTTCTACAGCTAATCGTTTTTGAGTATACGAGATACGTACGTAGAGACGTCACGCCGAAATTAGTCAAAATTGATTCAGGGATGGTCAAAATGGATATTTCCGTTGAAATCTGAAAACCGAAATTTTTCGCGATTACAATACTTCCTTTACTTCGTACAAGGAAATAAAAATAGTTCGAAATTTTAGCAATAGTTGACGCTTTATTCGTTGGCCACGCTGGTTCGAAGACACTATTTTAAAATTCACTGCATAATTATGCGCGTACGTCATGTGCACCAGACATTTAAAAAACGCGGGATACATGCAGTTTTCCTCAGATTGAGTGTGAGAAGCTCGCCATAACTCTCTCAATGACAGAGTTTTCCCATCACAACTTGGAAGTCATTTTTCAGTAAAAAAAAAACAACAAAAAAACGATGCATTGATGCACATTGAACAGTACAGTTGATTTAACCTGCAACTCACGCAGTAGCCGTCGCATTGGGATTCAAATGTCACTAGTAGCCGAACCCATTTATTTATGACGAGTAAAGTGTCATCTATTGCTATAATTTCGAGTTATTTTTCTTTCTTATGCCATACCATTTCTCCCGTCTTCGTGTATATTCAGGTCAAATTTCAGGTCATTCTGACCAATGGTTCTTTTTTAAAGCTTTTGGAAAGTTGAACTTAAATTATAATCACATTGAGTGTTATCATTCAATAAAGGTTATTCACTCCAACCTTAAACGCCTAGTCGAATTTTGTGGTAAGATGACTATTATGTCATTGGAGGCTCTTCCTAGTTGTTAACATCTGGAAATGAAATCATCGAAAGTCGACATCTGTGCGGAATTCATCTGAGAAAGCGTCTCAACTGTTTGGTTCTACAAGAAGTCTTCGTGAAGTTTACATCTGAGTGTGGGCAAATCTACTTTCATTGAACATTAATGTACAATACATCAGTACATTACTAATTTATATCGAAATTATCTTATCACTTTAGAATTTTATTTTCCATTTTCAATTTAAGGATATACATTTAATTAGATTTAAGTGAGATATTTTCATTAACGAGAATGGTACCTGTCATCATTTAATGATTCTGGAAGATTTACTTATGATTAATTATGAATTATTATGTGGCTCTAGAGGCTTCTTGAGGAATTTTGCTGGCTATCATTTTGATCTCTTATACTATGTTCGCATTACGCCTTAATCTCGGTAAGTAACCACGGTTAACTCTTGATCACGATCAAGCAGAAATATGCGGCCTGCTTCGGTTACCTAAACGCGTTTACACATCTGTTAAGAGTTGGTTAACTAAAATTGTGTTTCAGAAACCTGGTTAGTGACGTCATATCCCGGTTAGCACCAACAAACAGGTGTACATGGAAAGTGCTTGATTAGTTAACCACGGTTAAATAACCGCGTTCTACTTACCGTGATTAGCTCATAGTGCGAACTTAGCATTATATTGAAGCCCGAATTTGCAATCCAATGAAGCACTAAACGAAGTCTGTTCAAAAAGTTCCGGAGTATTGTGAATAGCGCGCTTACTCGTACACTCATCCGGGCAGGTGCGTTGTTTTCGCGTGAACTTAACGAATAACCCGTTGTTAATAATTAATCTAAAGAACAATGTTGAATAAGTGGCATTATTTATGCATATTGTTTGTTTATGTAAGGCGATCTCCGGAACGTTCTGCAATTGTTTAATTTTCACGATGTGTGACTTGCACAAACACGTTGAAAGTGAAATTCTGCTTCAAACTAAGGAAAATGTTCACAAAAACTTATCAGATGCTTCAACAAACAAACCTACGGTAATGAATCCACGATGTTTTTAGCCAATGGCGTTGGTCATCATGAATTCTTCACATTTGATCAGTAAGAGAGTCAGAGTTACTTCCTCCATATTCTGTAACGTTTCAGAGAAAATGAGAGGAGGAAAAGACCAAAATTTGGTGAAACATAGAATTGGTTATTCCGGTATGACAACACATCAAATAGTTCAGATTTGTAAGTTCATGAGTTTTTAACCAGATATGGAATGTCCGTATTTCTTCATCTCCCGTACTCTCCTAGTCTAGTTCCAGTAGATTTTTACCTCTTTCCTAAACTGAAGTCAGCGCTGAAAGTGAAGAGATTTGACACCATTGAGAAGATCAAGAAAAATTCGCAGAAAAACTAAAGGCGATTCCAAAAGAAGCATTCTAGGACTGCTTCCAAAAGTAGAAACACCACTGGGACAATAGTATTTGTGGAGAGTATCTTGAAGTTCAACAAATAAGTTGAACGAATTCTTATAAAAAATAAACAGTTCCGGAACTTTTTGAACAAAGATCATACTTTACATAAAGAAGCAAAGAATGAAAGTAAAACCGATGTTCAAAAGCAATGATATTAGTCACCCACTTCTTTTCCATTTTGGTGGCTAATCTAATATTCGTAAACAATAATATTTCAATGATAGTCGGCAATTAGTAATTATTAGATTGACGTTTTAGCGACTTCATGTAATTTACAATTTTTTCATTCTAATAATTATGAATAGTTCAACCATTTAAACAATTAATTGTTCTTGTATAGCGGCAATTGGGGCAAAGAACCCGTTTACATAGAAGGAACACCTGCGTCCCAATGTAGCAATGGCCAGTCCTCTACTTACCCTGGTCTGTGCAACCCTTAAACACATCCATACAGGTGAGTATTCTTTATATTATTTTGCTAAATTCTTTGGTATGGTTTTCAAATTATTTTGAAAGTTAAATTTTTGTTTCTATATTTAGATGAAAGATCCGACCTTAACACGATGCATGTATAATGATATGTCTCGACATTTTGTATTCATTTGTTAACAATAGGAACGTGCTTTCTGGAATTGTTAAATAAATTATACTGTTCTTGGTATCGTGTTCTTTTTCATTTTTTTGATACAGTACTTTAAATGATTATATGAAATCAATAAGCTTTATATTAATATTACTTAAAAAGAAATTTTCTTCTGTAAAATAGTATAATACATGATTCTGTACAAGAAAATTTACCGAAAGAGTCTTTTCTACCACCAACAAGTGTAATATCTATAAGTGTATATAATTTTTAGATATTATTTAAAAAAGTATCAGTTTTATTCTTTTAAATTTTTTATCGTTAGTAGAATTTCTTTAATTATTCAGGGATTGTCAAATTTCTTTAATTATTACATCGTTTTTACATTTAGATAGATTTCTCACATTTATTTGAAAAAATTATACCAGGTTCTTATTACATGCAAGTAAACTTTCTGTATCCATCGCTAATGTTTCGCTGCTACAACACAAAATATACCCCTATAATCGGCCATGACGGTAAAATTATTCTTCTTAAAAATACAAATGTAATTTTTTGCTCGTCTTCAGTGTATGTCTTTAACTGAATTATTATTAATTAAGCTTTAATAATTTTCTAAACATATGATAAGTGAACATATCTGAGAATGACACTGACAACAAAAAACATGTGCATTCATTAAAATTAATTATCCGTTAAAATTTCAAAAGATTTGCTTTGCTAGTGTGAATAAAAATCTCAATGGCTTTTTTTTTTTAATAATATTTCAATAATATTTTTGACGTTAGATTGATAAAGAACTTAAATTTATTTTTACTTTGTTTATTTTCCCGATGACAATATCCTGCCTCAATCACTTTCTTTATAAAGGTAACATAAAAGAGTAAGTACTTGACAAAGCTCATCAGTAAAATAAAAAAAAATAAAAAAAAATGCCGTTGTTGACACAGTCTTTTGAAAACCCTCTTCTTCATTATGAACACAATGATGATTGTCAAAAACGAAGGTCTAATTTCAGTAAAGGAAACGAATGGAAAAATTGTCCACTGTTTGGTATATTTCATTTTTTTTTAAATATTTCTTACATATAAAGTTTATCGAATCTACTAAAATAATTCACTTGATTAAAGGCCATTAAGTCTTCTGATATTAACAATTTCGTTCACTCACCAAATATTCTCTCTATCCCTATACACAAATTATATTTTCTAGTTTTAACTTGTGACTCCTAACAACCTTCACCTTTAAAATAAAATGTATTATCAGTGATTTCCTGCAAATGGATGGCTGAAAATACAAGTAGACCAAGTCACATTTTTAACATTCATGATACGAGGGGCGTTTGATAAATAAGGTCTCCATGGCTGTAACTTTTTTATTTGTTAACCGATTTTCAAAATTCTTTTTGTATCTTATACTCACATTTGCACTATTCACTTTTCGACATAGTCCCCATTCCTTTCCAAGCATTGCGCCAACGCGTGACTAGTTGGGTGAACCCGTCGGAGAGGAATTCCGGAGTTGTTGTCGACACCAGGATTGAATGGCAGCTACCAACTCATGTCCCTTAAGGGGCTCTTTCTTCTTTGGGAAGTGGTGAAAGTCGCAATGTGAAAAGTCTTTCATTTTTGAACTGCAATTTTTCATCTTTGAACTGTAGGAGCTGCAACGCCTCTGGTGTGTGGTGACTCGTGTGCGGGCGGACGTTATCGTACTCCAGAAGAGGGTCCAAAGCTGCCATTCAATCCTGGTGTTGACAATAACCCCGAAATTCCTCTTCAACGGGTTCACCCGAGTGGTCACGCGTTGGCGCAATGCGTGGAAAGGGATGGGGACTATGTCGAAAAGTGAATAGTGCATTACATAGAGGACAAATGTGAGCATAAGATACAAAAAGAATTTTGAAAATCGGTTAACAAATAAAAAAGTTACAGCCATGGAAACCTTGTTTATCAATCGCCCCTCGTAATCAGAGTTTAAGCTATTATTTTATTTTAAAAAATGAGGAATCGTTTTTTACACAAAGAGATGCATATTATTATGTCTCGAAAATAAAATTTTTCTTGTCCTAAAATTTGGTGTTGGTCCACAATTGGTGTTATCCACAGTTTTTTGAAAACGGAATTGGTCTATTTGTATTTTCAGCCATTTAAATATATTCCAAAATTTATGTTTAATAAATAACTCTCTTCCTTTTTAATATATTCTATCTCAACGAAGGAACACAAAGTTTTGAACTTGTAAAATAGTCAAATTTATCTTGTCGTAAAATTTTTACATTCATCTCCTCAGATTGACTGACAATGCATGAGTTCACATGGCATTAAACGGAAGGACATATTTTGCAGTGCTCAACCATCCCAATATTCTTCTGATAATTCTTTATCGTTTATAGTGATATTTAAAAATCTTTAATTTTAATTCAGCAATATTTATCAGAACGTGACAACAAAATTGAATATACAAGATGAGTCAAAAAAATGTATACATACTTTGAACTGTCATAGAAAATTTATTTTCCTATACCTGCAAGATTAAATTTCTGGGAAAGGAAAGACCACAGTCCAATTGGAAAAGAATTATAAGTATACTAACATCTCTCTATCATTTATGTCGTCTCGGACAAAAATACAAATTGGTGACCTTTAAACATATACTTTTTAAAAATATTTATCTATGGTTTTTAAATTATAATATTTAGAAAGAATCATGTAACATGAGATTAACAGCCAAGTACTAAAAAACATTAAAACTTAAAATGTACCCTTTCTTATTTATAAATTGTTATATGAAAATGGAGGCTTTCCAATACATTTTTATTCATGAATAAAATCTTGTAAACATTCCCAAGGAGGAGCTTTAGCAGTGAAGCAGAAACACATTTATACATTTTAGGAGCTTTAGCATAAAAGCTACTTATAAGAATGCGCCCTTGGTCTGTACGTTTATCCGGCCGTCCGTCCGGCCATCCGCCGTTTGCACGATAACTTGAAAACGGATTAACTTTTCGAATTCTGTTTTCAGAAATATGACTATCAAAGTCTTAGTTCGGCCGTATCAACTTTTCAGAATTTTTCGTGGACCCCTTCAAGTCGAATTCACGTGCTAAAACAGTGAGTGTAAAGCATAACAAAGATAATGGCATGTCATGTAACAATCGATTTATCAAGAAGGAATACATTCTTACTTTCTGTTCATCTTTTAAGCATTACTGACATCGGCGCGCGCACGTGAAATCGCTTTGTCGACGTACGATTACTGAAGTGCTCATAATCTATATTATTCAATAGCAAAAGAATGGAGCTACTTATTGGTTTTATAATGTCTTAACTGTGTACCCCTTCATAATTTCTATATTTTTTGAGGTAGAAGGTTGAAATTCGGAATGTAGCTTCCTATGGGCATGTCCATCTGCACTATTTTGTTTGGTTTTGATTGGTACACTGGGGTCGGGTTTGCGGGGGTGGTATTCACGTAGTCTTTAGAACTATGCCAACATATGGCTTGTGATATATCTTACGTTCGGAAATGACGAGAAGAGAAAGGAAAGAAAATAGAGCTATTTTACATTTTCTATATATTACGTTCGAGAAAATTAATTTTTGATTAAAAAGTGTAGATAAAGGGGTAAAAATAGATGACTTCAGGATCATCTTGCCTTACTCTACTCGGGGGGAGGGGAAGGAGGATTAATTTTTTAACAAATGTATAAATGTATTTCTCCTTCACTGCTAAAGCTCCTCCTTGGAATGTTTACAAGATTTTATATTAAAAACAAATTAACCACCCCCCCCCTGAGTAGGAGCAAATGGCAGATCCAGCGGTCATCTATTTTTACCCCTTTTTTCTGCACTTTTTACCTCTCCCAAAGTTTTTTAGTCAGGAAAATTGATTTTCTCGAACGTAATATGTATAAAATGTAAAAAAACCTGGTAACTTCTTAGCTTTTTCATCTTTTCCGAACGTATATATAACATGCCATATGTTGCCATAGTTCTAAGGACCAAGTGACTGCCACCCCCGCCGGTCCGCCGCGGCCCCCCCCCCCCTGGAACAATTGGGCCTAAACTACATAGTAATGTAGATCTTGCCTAGAGGAATCTGGATACCGAATTTCACGCCTTTACGTACCTAAACAGCACACAGATATGTTGCCCTCCCTAAATCCCACCCCCGTAATTCCGACCCCAGTGTACCAATCAAAACCAAATCAAATAGTATAGATGGCATACTCATAGTAAGCTACATTTTGAATTTCAACCTTCTACCTCAAAAAATGTAGAAATCATGAAGGGGTATACAGTTAAGATATTATAAAACCAATACGTAGCTCCATTCTTCGGCTACATAATAATATAGATTATGAGCCCTTGAGCAATCGTGCGTCAACAAAGCGATATCACGTGCGCGCGCCGATGTCACTAATGCTTAAAATATGAACAGAAAGTGACAATGTATTCCTTCTTGACAAATCGATTGTTATATGACATGCTATTATCTTGATATTCTTTACACTCACTGTTTTAGCACGTGAATTCGACTTGAAGGGGTCCACGAAAAATTCTGAAAAGTTGACACAGCCGAGCGAAGACTTTGATGGTCACATTTCTGAAAACAGAATTTGAAAAAGTTAATTCGTTTTCAGGTTATCGTGCAAACGGCGGACGGCCGGATAAACGTACAGACCAAGGGCGCATTCAGATCGTTTCGTTTTAGGACAATGTCGAGGAACGCGCCCCTGATTATTAGGAGCTTTAGCATAAAAGCTACTTATAAGAAAGCGCCCTTGATCTGTATGTTTATCTGGCCAGCCGTCCGCCGTTTGCACGATAACTTGAAAACGGGTTAACTTTTTCAAATTCTGTTTTCCGAAAAAGGACCATCAAAATCTTAGCTCAGCCGTATCAACTTTTCAGAATTTTTCGTGGATCCCTTCAAATCGAATTCACGTGCTAAAACAGTGAGTAAAGAATACCAAGCTAATGGCATGTCATATAACAATTGATTTGTCAAGAAGGAATACATTGTTACTCTCTGTTCATCTTTTAAGCATTACTGATATCAGTGCGCGCACGTGAAATCGCTATGTCGACGCACGATTGCTCAAGTGCCATAATCTATTCGCAGTCGCCAGCCCTCTAGCGGCCAATGACTCAAGCTTCAATATGGCCACCGAAGGGGGAAGGTGAACAGCAGTCGATATCTCACAGCATGGCAGCTAGTGATACAGCTACATTAATAAGCACGAACCACTCTATATCCATTGCTGATATTTTAAATTAGCTTGGATTGAATGCCAGTAATGAAAGAAAAAGGTGCTTGGTAGAGGGGGAAGAAGTTTTAAATGCTCAGCATTTTATATTTTTTGGGAGAAACGGTATCGCATCTTTGCCTTCAATACACATAATAGCCCTTGTGCTAAGGAGTACCAGTGTTAGTTCCACCCCACATGAGATAAACCTAATTATCAACCCTTGCCAGGGTACTGATCATATAAAGGTACTAATCAAAACATATTATAGATCGCGCAAGGAAAGAAGCGATCAGATTCGTTCTCTTTTCGACTGCACATATCTAGCGATTAACGAACGATTTGGCAGACGAATCTTGCGATGAAGATTTTATAGCTATCAGGAGCCAAAGATGGGAGCGACAATCAGATTCAAGCACAGGTTGGTC
>JAHWFO010079969.1:898071-912352 GCA_023313115.1 Rhysida immarginata | reverse complement strand
GGGGGGGGGGTCATCAAGACTATCCAGTTGATTCCTGATATCTTTAAAAAGAACGCTTTTGATAAAAAGCATCAGACTGCAGAGATTGCGACTGTGGCTAAATGCATCGATCGCTATCTTCATCGCAAGATTCGTCTGCCAAATCGTTCGTTAATCGCTAGATATGTGCAGTCGATAAGAGAACGAATCTGATTGACCCCTTCTTTCGTTGCGCGAGCTATAATATGTTTTGATTAGTACTTTGATCAAGACCCTGGCAAGGGTTGATAATTAAGTTTATCTCATGTGGGGGGAACTAACACTGCTACTCCTTAGCACAAGGGCTATTATATGTATTGAAGGCGAAGATGCGATACTGTTTCTCCCACAAAATATTACATGCTGAACATTTAAAACTGCTTCCCCCTCTATTAACCACCTTTTTCTATTAACCACCTTTTTTTTAGCTGCATCACTAGCTGCCATGCTGTGAGGTATCGACTGCTGTTCACCTCCCCCCTTCGGCGGCCTTATTGGAAGCTTGAGTCATTGGCCACTAGACGGCTGACGACTGATAATAGTATTAAGTAAAGGAAGAATGGAGAACTTATTGGTTTTATAATGTCAGTCCGTCCCTTTCATAATTTCTACATTTTTTTATGTAGAAGGTTGAAATTCGGAATGTAGCTTCCTATGGGCATGTCCATCTGCACTACTTAGTTTGGTTTTGATTGGTACACTGAGGTCGGAATTACGCGGGTGGGATTCAGAGAAGACAACATATCTATGTGCAATTAGGTACGTAAAGGCGTGAAATTCAGTATCCAGATTCCTCTAGGCAAGGTCTACATTACTATGAAGTTCAGGCCCAGTTGTTCCATTGGGGTCGGATTTGCGGGGATGGCAGTCACTTGGTCTTTAGAACTATGGCAACATATTGCCTGTGATATATCATAGGTTCGGAAATGATGAGAAAGGAAAGAAAATACGAGCTTTTTTACATTTCCTACATATTACGTTCGAGAAAATTAATTTTTTGATTAAAAAACGTGAGGAGAGATAAAAAGTGCAGATAAAGGGGTAAAAATAGATGACTGCAGGATCTGCTACTTGCCTTACCCTACTCGGGGGCGGGGGGGCCTTACCCTTCTTTATTCACCACTTGCCGAATCAGCGAGAAGGCGCAGCCATTTTGGTACATCCTGGCATTTTAGCCAGTGAGGATGTGTGCGCGAGCGTGGAAGCCTCTATTTTCTGTTCTAAGCGAGTACTTCATCAGCAACAGCCTCATTATTCTCGTCGAACCAAAGGTTTACAAGATTCTCTCTTCAGTGGAAGAACAAAAGAAAGCAACTACCCATCAATGTGCACAATAACAAGTAGTGATACAGAAAAAAAATATTTGTAATTAAACAAACTTGTCACCACCACCCAGGCTTCGCGTGGAATGAATGTTAGATAAAAACCCAATGACAAAATTATCATATTATTCATATTATTATATACCGGGTGTCCCAAAAATGTCTAGTGGATTTTGAAAATCAATAAAAAAAAGACGGAATGCGATAGATATGTATCGTTTGCAGCCTTATGCTTAGGTTGGTTGGTTGGTTGGTTGGAATTTTAGGGCGTCGGCTGCTATGGCCATTTTGCGCCCGACAGAAAGTTTAAAAACCCACAGTTTATGAGCCCCAAAAGTTAAAAAAAAAAAACATTCATAAAAACGTGAATGACAAAGATGGAAAAACAATAAAAAATATGACTGAGGATTTTAAAATCATTAATAAATTTAAAAACAGACATTTTTTCCCAGGGTTCTCCCGTTATAAGAAATATTAATATAGGGCAGTGTAAATCATTAGTGTGTAAAGGGCACTAAATAAAATAAAGTAAAACATACGCTTAATGGTCAGATATATACAATGCAAAAACAATAAAAGGATGACTATATGAATTTAAAAACATGAATAATTTTTAAAAATAGAAACACTTTTTTAAAAATCATAGGGTTGTTCCCCAATAAAAAATCTAGCGAATAATGCAGCCCTAATGAGCGTCGTAAATTAGTGTGTAAAGGGCACTGTATAAGAATATGTTTAATAGTCAGCATTGCTCCACAGGAGCACAATGGAGCTGGGTCTTTTTTTAATAAATGGCCATGAGTAAGACGGCTGTGACCAATCCTAAGCCGAGTAAGAACAACATCTTCTCGCCTGTTTGTTAGACAAGGTATGTACCACGGTGTGATGGCACGCTTTATTTCATATAATTTATTTGCTGGGTTAATAGGCCAAGATTCCTGCCAAGAAGATAAGAGTTTCTTGTAGATGACCGGGAACAAATGTTCGGGGATTGAGAGTAGCTCCGAGATAGTTAAGTCTGTAATAGCGTCTTTTGCCGCCTTGTCGACCCGTTCATTTTGCTGGATACCCATATGGCTAGAGATCCAAACAAAATAAATTCTGGTACCTTGGAGATCCAGGTAATAAAGATATTCCTGGATTCTTATAACAAAAGGATTGTCTGTATTGAATGACTCCAAGGATTGCAAGGTGCTCAGGGAATCGGAGAAAATCCAAACGTTGGAATTTGGATAATTAAAAGAGAACTATAACGCTCTGGCTATGGCTAACAATTCCGCAGAGAAAATGGAAAATTCGTTTGGCACATGATAAGCAAATACCAAATTATCTATAAGGAACGCACAGCCAACTCCGTCCTCTGATTTGGATCCATCTGTGTATATGTGGAAGCCATCAGGGAGGGCTTCTAAAAAATTCCTAAAAAGTGCCTTAATTTCAGCTTCTATAAAATTAGATTTTTTCCCAGCAAACAAGTTGTAATTTATACACTATATGATCACAAATATCCGGACACATGCACGTTTGCGCTCTAGCCACGATTTCATGGAAATCAATAGGGCGTTGCACATCCCTTTGCCCGAATCACAGCATCCACCCTTCGGGGAAGACTTTCCACCAAATGTTGGTAGGTACTTTCCGGAATGTTCCTCCATTCCTCCCGAAGAGCGAGAATCAGTTCAGGTACAGAAGTTGCCCGATGTGATCTGGCCCGCAAGCGTCTTTCCAATTCATCCCACAGACTCTCTATAGGATTGAGGTCGGGACTTTGTGCCGGCCAACCCATTTCTTCGACCCCTGAGTCCGCAAACCACTGCTGTACACGCCTCGCTTTGTGGCACGGAGCATTGTCGTGTTGGTAGAAAAATGGCCCGTTTCCGAAAAATTGCCACAACGTTGGAAGTGCACAGTTGTCCAAAACATTCAGATAACGGTCGGAGTTCATGATTCCTTGCACAGGAACGAGCTGGCCCAGTCCGTACCATGAAAATGAGCCCCACACCATGACTCCTCCTCCTCCGAACTTGACTGTGGGCTCTGTGCACTCAGGTAAGAAGCGTTCTTCAGGTATGCGCCAAACCCAAACTCGTCCATCGGATTTCCAGAGTGTGTAGCGAGATTCGTCTGTCCACATTACACTTTTCCATTGGTCCATTGTCCAGTTTCTGTGGGCTTTGCACCACTCCAGACGTCGCTTGGCGTTGACCCTGCTGATGAGGGGCTTGTGGGCAGCAGCACGGCCATGGAATCCTATCGTGTGCAGTTCCCGACGAATTGTCATGGTACTGGCATCATTTGCAGAGGCGTTTCGAAACTCTGTGGCAATTTTTCCGCCGAGGACTTCCGGTTGCTGCGGGTGACACGACGAAGCACTCGACGGTCTCTATCCGTTAGTTTCTTGGGTCTACCGGTTCGTTGTTGAACTGTTGTTGATCCCCGGGTCTTCCATTTCATAATGACACCGCCTACTGTTGACTTGGGTATCTGAAGAAGGCTGGAAATGTCACGCACGGACTTGCCGCATAGGTGACATCCAACGATGGTTCCACGTTGGAACTCACTGAGCTCTGCCGAACGACCCATTCTTGCCAATGTCCAAGCAGAGTTGTGTCTGAAGGTGTGGGAAGCTATTTAAATGATGTGCAAGTCATTATCATGTGACATTGGGCCAATCGATGATCTGTGAGGGGTGTCCGGATATTTTTGATCATATAGTGTATCTGGTTGGGGGCGAATCCACTGAGGAACATCTCTGACCTTTCGGCTATGCATGACTGGAAATGAGAGGTTCAGGCTCTCCAAAAGATTTTTGAGCATATTGTTTATGCTTCTGAAGGTATGAGGGGGAGGAATACTAGGTTTATCATATAAACAGGCAAAAGCTGGGTGCAGACTTTCACCATATATACGAAGAGCATGTTTAAGGAGGAGTTTGGCTCTTCTAAACCATAATGGGGGCTAAGAAGCCTCCACATAAAGGCTCTCTACCGGACTTGTACGGAAAGCTCCTGTGGCAATTCTTATGCCTAGGTTATGAATGGGATCTAACAGCTTCAAGTTGCTTTTTGAAACAGAGGCATATACAATGCTTCCATAGTCTAATTTAGATCTAACTAGGGAGCCGTATAAAAATAAGAGCATCTTCCTATCAGCGCCCCATTTGGTAGCGGAAATAGAGCGCAAAACATTCATGGCATGTAAGCATCTCGCTTTTAAATTACGAAGATGTGGGAGCCATGATAATTTTCTATCAAAGGTCAGACCCAAGAATTTGTGGGAGTCCACCACTGAGATCGGGGATCCATAAAGAGTAAGATCCGGGTCTGGATAGAGGCCTCTCAAAAAGCAAAAGTATACGGCCCTTGTTTTTTGGGGTGAAAATTTGTAGCCTACTCCGTTGCTCCAGGTAACAAGCTTGTTGATGGCCATTTGCAGTTGACGCTCAATAAAAAACATTGAGGACCCTCGACAATAAATGGCGATATCGTCAACGAACAGGGAATAGTTCACAGTAGATGGAAGTTGTAAACAAGCCTCATTAATAGCAATCAGGAAAAGGAAGGGACTCAGCACACTTCCCTGTGGGACTCCATTATCCTGCGTAAAAGGGTCTGAGAGTGTTGACCCAACGCGAACTCGGAAGGTTCTATTCGCCATGAAATTACACAGGAAAGAGGGAAGATGTCCTGTAAGGCCGTATTTACGCAAAAGTATTGCTATTCCATGCCTCAAAGTTGTATTGTAGGCTTTTTCCAGATCGAAGAAAACCCCTACGACATGTTGTCTATGTCTCTATGCGAAATGAATCTCATGCTCCAACCGAAGAAAGTGATCAACAGTTGAGCGGGATTTACGGAAAACGCACTGAAACCTAGACAACAGGTGGTTTTTTTTCCAGGCACCACATAAATCGGACAGAGACCATCCTTTTCAAGACTTTGCACAGACAGCTGGTTAGCGCTATTGGTCGATAGTTTGAAGGGCAAGAGTGGTTTTTATTTGGTTTTGGAATAGCAATAACAATTGCTTCTCTCCACAAAGTTGGAATCTCTCCTAATGACCATATGTAGTTGTATAACGAGAGAAGGTGAGCATAAGCTTCCCTCGTGAGATGTTTCAGGAAAGCGTATAAGATTCCATCTGGGCCTGGCGCAGAATCTCTGGAGCAACGAAGAGCATAATACAGTTCCCGTAAAGAAAACGGGAAATTCTATTTTTCGAGGTTTCGAGATTTAAAATTTATAGCATGCGATTCTTCGATACGTTTTATTTGTGAAACCTCAGCAAATGCCCTTCCGAGGATATTAGCTACCTCTTTCGGGTCAAAGTATGTATGACCATTTTCACTGAGAGAAGGGAGTTTATTCGGGAGTCTTTTCCTATTTATTTTTCTAATCATGTTCCATACAGTTTGAAGGGGAGTGATTTTATTAATGGCGAAGATATAATCCCTCCAACAGAGTTTCTTATTATTGGAAATGATTAGTTTACAACTGGCCCTTTTTTTCTTATAAGTAATAAGATTCTCGAGAGTGGGTTGTGCGGAAAAAATGCGGAGAGCTCTCTTACGTTCTCGAACCGCTAGGGCACATTCTTCATTCCACCATGGCACTGGAATTTTCGTGGAAGAGGATCTACACTTAGGGATGGATTGTTGTGCCGCATGGAGGATGCGGGAAGTGAAATCCTCTATAGCCTCATCTACAGATGGAAAGGGTGTTTTATTCTCAAACTGTAGATGGGATTGGAAGACCTGCCAGTCTGCTTTATCCAATTTCCAACATGGTAGAGGGTTGGAAAAAGTAGAACTCAGGGAAATACTGATCGGGAAATGATCACTACCATGTAAATCTGAGAATACGCTCCAGACTAAATTAGGTGTGCAAGATAAAGAGGATATAGATAGATCAATGCATGGCAGAGAGCCGTTGGCTGAGTGGAGGAATGTTGGAGAGCCATCGTTTAACAAATTGATGTTAAAAGCATTCAAAACTTTCTCTATCATATATCCTCTTTTAGAGAGCTTTATAGACCCCCAAATGGGATTATGGGAGTTAAAATCCCCCAGAATAAGGAAGGGGCTTGGAAGTTCACACAGCAAGGATGATAAAGGATTTTCATCCGTATATTGATCCGGAGGTAGATACAGTGAACATACAGTTAGAGGTGAGAGATCTTTGAATAAGACTCTAACTGCTACCTCCTGGAGATTAGATGTTAAATTAATGGTAGTAAAAGGCAAAGATCTTTGAACTAAGATGGCAACACCACCACAAGCTTTATTTCCCGATGTATAATCCTTCCTAACAAAATTAAACCCTTTTAGGGTAGGAGACTGGGATGGAAAGAGGAACGTTTCTTGCAAAGCTAATAAGGAGAAAGAGAACGTATTGACTAAGAGCTTGAGGTCTTCTAATCGACAAAAGAATCCATTAAGGTTCCATTGTAACAGTGCCATGATGAAGGGTTTAAGATGTAGGTTTAAACTCCCGAGATAACTCCATCTCCTCAATAGGAGACACCTGTAAGTTTAAAGGGAAGTCTGGCCCTCCTCCCCCTTTACGCTTAGGAAATCAGAGAAATTTATCCCACCAAATTTCAAATTTAGTTAACATTCCTACCAAGAGATGGCGCTGCAGGCGTTCTGTAACAGGTATAATTAAAACGAAGTATTTCAGCTCGCCATTCCATAGATCGTTGTCAAGCTGATAGCGTGTGCTGCTGAGATTGCAAGTCCGCTCTACCAAAATGGTTTTTTGCAACACCGGTCCACCGATCAAAACCAAACTAAATAGTGAAGGTGGACATGCCCAATAGTTAGGTACATTCCGAATTTCAACATTCTAACTAAAAAAATGTAGAAATTATGAACTGGACGGACAGATAAAATAAAACCAACAACTAGCTCCATTCGTCCGATACCTAATAATATAAAATCTTGTAAACATTCCAAGTAGGAGCTTTAGCAGTGAAGCAGAAATTCATTTATACATTTATTAAAAAGAAATTACCCCCCCCCCCCCCGAGTAGGGTAAGGCAAGTAGCAGATCCTGCAGTCATATCTTTTTACCCCTTTATCTGCACTTTTTTACCTCTCTCCAAGTTTTTTAATCAAAAAATTAATTTTTTCGAACGTAATATGTAGAAAATGTAAAAAAAGCTCGTATTTTCTTTTCTTTCTCATCATTTCCGAATGTATGATATATCACATGCCATATATTGCCATTGTTCTAAACACCAATTGACTACCACCTCCGCAAATCCGACCCCAAAGAAACAATTGGGCCTAAATTTCCTAGTTAATGTAGATCTTGCCTAAAGGAATCTGGATACTGACTTTCACGCCTTTACGTACCTAAGTAGCACATAGATATGGTGTCCTCTCTGAATCCCACTCCCGTAATTCTGACCCCAGTGTACCAATCAAAACCAAACTAAATAGTGCAAATGGACATGCCGATAGGAAGCTACATTCCGAATTTCAACCTTCTCCCTCAAAAAATGTAGAAATTATGAAGGGGACGGACTGACATTATAAAACCAATAAGTAGCTCTATTCTTCCGCTACTTAATAATTTAGATTATTAGCATTTGAGCAATCGTGCGTCGACAAAGCGATTTCACGTGCGCGCGAAGATGTCAGTAATGCTTAAAAGATGAACAGAAAGTAACAATGTATTCCGTCTTGACAAATCGATTGTTATATGACCTGCAGTTATCTTTGCATTCTTTACACTCACTGTTTTAGCACGTGAATTCGACTTGAAGGGATCCACGAAAACTTCTGAAAAGTTGATACAGCCGAGCTAAGACTTTGAAAATTTCTCTAAACAGAATTTGAAAAGTTTATTCCGTTTTCAAGTTATCGTGCAAACGGCGGACGGCCAGACAGCCGGATAAACGTACAGATCAAGAGCGCACTCTTAAGGCGCATTCACATATACGCGAGAAAGACCTGTTTACGCGAGAAAAAGTCTCGCTGCCGCCCACTTCTGGCGCGCTGCTGCGAGAACCGCATGCTCTGTGCACATAACTCATTTCTTTTCTAGCTGAATGGCGCGAGAGATTACTCGACGAAGAAAAAGGAGGCTACTGTTGCACTTGAAAATGCTTCTGATGCTGAAAAAGCTTCAAAGGAAGCCCGTCAAACGAAGCCAGTTTTTTAAGTTTAAATTTTGCGTCAAAATGTCGAAAGAAATCTTAAATGAATAAAAAAAATTGTCTTTACATAACGTATTTTTATATTAAATGCGTAAGATTGGTTTGGTTTGTTTGGTATTAACGTCCATTTTCAACTGCTATGGTCATTTCAGGACGTTATAGGGGCCGCAAATTTTGCCTCGAAAGGGTTCTTTAACGTGCAGCCGGCAAACGACTACACGAGAACCAACGGCTTTATTTCCCTTCCGAAGGAAGTGCGTGATCTCAGGATTTCCCCCTGAAAAATCCTCGTCGTCCTCGGCCGGGATCAAACCCGCGTACTCGGGCATCAGAGGCGATCATGCAACACACTGAGCCACCGAGGCCGACAAATGCGTAAGAAATGATATCCGTGTATACACGTAAAATAATTAAATAATATTGGTTATTAATTAATTCGGACAATAATATTAACAATTTGTACTTAGATTCAATAATGTCCAATGTTTGTGAATATTATTATTATTATTATTATTATTATTATTATTATTATTATTATGGAAGAACACAAAAAACAATCTGAATGTAACGTAAGCTCTGGATATAAGAAGCTTTATGAAAAGAGTTTCCTTTATATATCAAATGTTATAACTTTGTTTTAAGAAGCCAGACGACCAAATCGAGTGCCTAGGCTAACCGGCCAGCACATACAGGCGCGACTAGAGTTTGCACATTAACATGTCACCTGGCGTTCTGTTCTTTTCCCAGACGAGTCAAGATTCCGCCTGACCCGCTGTGATGGCCGTCTACGTGTCTGGAGACGACTTGGTGAGCGAAATACCGACGCAACAGTTTGTGAGACTGACCGAATGGGATGTTGTTCCATTATGGTTTGGGCTGGCATCTCAATAGACCATCGAATCCCCTTGAACATCTTTGGGACATGCTTGACAGGCGAATTCGACACCGCCCTTCAGCTCCAGAAACACTGCAACAGCTCATCCAGGCACTTACTGAGGAATGGGGCCGGCTTCCCCAAGATCACATCCATCGACCGATACGGAGCATGCCTCGAAGGTGCATGGAGGTTACTGCAGCCCATGGTAGGCATACACATTACTGAGTGGTGCAAAAACTGATCCCTGAAAGAAACAGGGCATTCTCCTCACAACGTCCAAAGGACATTTCACTTTGTTTTAGGCAGGGGTCCTACAGTTTCCTGTTTTTTCTTTATGTTTCTTCACCAGTTGTTTCAATAATGCATTCTATGGTTAAATAAACCGTCTTTTAATGATCACATACAGCGAATTTGTCCATATTATTCATAGTTGCTTCTGCACGCTGCTTAATAGAAGTGTTCCTTTAAATGTTTTGAGCAGTATACATTTATTAAAAAACATTAATCCCTCCTCTTCCTCCCCCCGAGTAGGGTAAGGCAAGTAGCAGATCCTGAAGTCATCTATTTTTACCCCTTTATCTGCACATTTTACCTCTCCCCAATTTTTTTAATCAAAAATTAATTTTCTCGAACGTAATATGTAGAAAATATAAAAAGCTCGTATTTTCTTTCCTTTCTCATCATTTCCAAACGTATGATATGTAACAAGCCATATGTTGGCATAATTCTAAAGACCACCTGACTACAACCCCCGCAAATCCGACCCCAATGGAACACCTGGGCCTAAACTTCATAGTATTGTAGATCTTGTCTGGAGGAATCTGGATACCGAATTTCACGCCTTTACGTACTTAAATAGCACATAGATATGTTGCCCTATCTGAATCCCACCCCCATAATTCCGACCCCAGTGTACCAATCAAAACCAAACTAAATAGTGCAGATGGACATGCCCATAGGAAGCTACATTCCGAATTTGAACGTTCTAACTCAAAAAATGTAGAAATTATGAAGGGGTACACAGTTAACACATTATAAAACCAATAAGTAGCTTCATTCTTTCGCTACTGAATAATATAGGTAATTGTGCCACTTGAGTAATCGTGCGTTGACAAAGCGATTTCACGTGCGCGCGACGATGTCAGTAATGCTTAAAAGATGAACAGAAAGTGACAATGTATTTCTTCTTGATAAATCGATTGTAATATGACATGGCCATTATCTTTTTTATGCTTTACACTCACTGTTTTAGCACGTGAATTCGACTTGAAGTGGTCCACAAAAAATTCTGAAAAGTTGATACGGCCGAGCTAAGACTTTGATGGTCATATTTCTGAAAACAGAATTTGAATAGGTCAATTCGTTTTCAAGTTATCGTGCAAATGGCGGACGGCCGGACGGATAAACGTACAGACCAAGGGCGCATTCTTATAAGTAGATTTTATGCTAAAGCTCCTAATAATGGAATTGTAGAAGAAATTGTATTGTAAAATTAAATTTTGTAAATTTTCTGATATAAATACGAGAATTGGGGCATAAGTCATGGCAACTATTTTTTTTTGTGAGAATTCGACCGTGGGTGGAAAATGCGAAATATATAGATGAAAGGACAAGGAACGGAGGAAATGTACGGACATTTAGCAACACGGAAATATTTTGCTCTTCATGTTTATTAAGGTAGTTGATATAACATTACAACTTTCATGTTCCAGAATCATTACAGCACACATATCCATTCTAAAGGGCCTCAAAGTAGTCCCCTGAACGTTCACAGCACGCTGCCAACAATGTGACAGGCGCCCATATTATCTGATTCACCATTTCTCTCACCATGTGGAAATCTGGTCATCTCCTGTTGCACAATACGCGTATTTGCAATGTCCATTCGTGTCCGAAACTGTCTACCACGTAATGGTTCCTTACTGTCCGTATAAGATCAAAATCACATGGAGAAAAGTCCGGAGAGTATAGTGGGTGCTCCAATTCTTACCAAAGCCAGCGGAGACCGGCTATATTGATATACGAGCGTTATTCAACTCGGGTTACATCCATCCTGCACGGCGGTTGACTAAGAACTGATTTAACATTGTTCTCTATGCAACAAAAGGAAACCACAGGGCCATCTGGTGTTATGGAAATATACTATGAATGAACGGTTTCCTCGAGACATATGACATTTTGTGATACCATCCCTTAGCTATGAGAAAAAAAATAGTTGCCATGACTTATGCCCCAACCCTCGTATGATTCTTGTAAATTTTGTTAAAAAAATATTGATTCGAATTGAAATAAATTAAAATTAAAAAAAATTGAAAAAAAAAAACCAATGCTTATGTTTGTATGTTTGTTCAAGAGATGGCGCTAGCGCTGTTTTTTAAAAAAGTTTTTTCATGCAGTGATTTCAACTTCGAGTCATAGTATCTCAACGAGGTCGCGATCTCTGTGGTCTTTATGAGCCCTATTCCAAATAATTTCCCGCTCACGGACGGCAGAAATCAAATTTTCTCTTAACGTGGTCTCCTTTTGCTTTTTTAATTGTCTTTTCCTATTTCTTTGAAAGTCGGGAGAATCGTTCATGGCGTCCATGTTGTTTTTAGCTGTTGCCTTTGCCCACAGATTAAGGACAAACACAGATGTGCCAAGCCATTGTTAAAAGGTGTTGCGCCAAAACCTAGCGGTGTATAATGTAAACCACAGATAAACCAAATGAATAGGCATTTGCTTGCATTTGAGTTTATCGCATGTACCGCTAGGTTTAGGCGCAACATTTTTAACAATGGCTTGGCATATCTGTGTTTATTATTAATCTGTGCCTTTGCCTTGCTGCAACAGGCAGCCAATCAGAAGAGCGGAGTGCTCTGATCGGATTGGCTTGAGATCTGGGCACTTTCTCGCTCTTGCGCGCCGGGGCTAGACTTTTCTGTTTCAAACAGAAAACTCTGGCAACACCTTTTCTGGCGCCAGTTGCGTCCACTCGCGCGAGAAATGACCCAGGCGTATATGTGAATGGCCTTGCGAGAACCATATCTGGCGTGAATTTCTGGCGTGGCTGAACTTTTCTGGCGTGAATAGGTCTTTCTCGCGTATATGTGAATGCGCCTTTATAAGTAACTTTTTGCTAATCTTCTATATATATAAAGAAGGATGTTTGTGGGTCTGTGTGTGGGTCTGTGTGTGGGTCTGTGGATCTGTGTGTACGTTTTTTATACAAATCTACAGTTTTATTCCGATCTTGATAAAATTTCGCATACATGACCTTTAAAGCATGAGGAAGGTCACTGTCTACCTCAGATTTCGGAAAAATAATAAATATCGATAAAAAATCGATATTCATGGTTATGGCAAGGCATATTAATGAGAAATATCTCATGACCAACAATGCAAGGCAAAGTTGGTACAACAATAGGTATCAACAATGGTATCAGCACGCAATTCACAAACACACTGCATGAACCAACAATATATATCTCATGATTAACAATGAAAGGAAAAGTTTGTGCAAGTGTAATTACCCCGGGCAACGCCGGGTACCTCTTCTAGTCTATCTATATATATAAAGAAGGATGTTTGTGGGTCTGTGCGTCTGTGGGTCTGCGTGTGGGTCTGTGTGTGGGTCTGTGGATCTGTGTGTACGTTTTTTATACAAATCTACAGTTTTATTCCGATCTTGATGAAATTTCGCATACATGACCTTCAAAGCATGAGGAAGGTCACTGTCTACCTCAGATATCGGAAAAATAATAAATATCGATAAAAAATCGATATTCATGGTTATGGCAAGGCATATTAATGAGAAATATCTCATGACCAACAATGCAAGGCAAAGTTTGTACAACAATAGGTATCAACAATGGTATCAACACGCAATTCACATACGCTCTGCACGGACCAACAATATATATCTCATGACCAACAATGCAAATAAAAGTTTGTGCAACAATAGGTATCAACAATGGTTTCAACACGCAATTCACCAATAACAATGAGCACAGAATGATGATGTAATGTTAAAGCAATCTTTCCAAGAATTATAACAATGAACATAAAATGATGATGTAATATGGATAAGTTTCAATTTGTAACAATGCATAGAATTCCTGTTATTCAGGCTTTTCTTAGAAAAGAGAGTTCTAATTACTTAACAATTTCTTTAAAATCTTTAAAAATGATCAGTAACTGGAGATAATGGAGAGTTAGCAGACTATTGAGAAAGAGTGGAAAGACGACAGAGGAAGCACTCCTTTAGCTCCGTGATGTATTGAGCAAATGGGAAGCAAGTAAATAGAAGAATCGGTGAACGCTAGACTGCACAAAGTGATGAATGGCCAAGTTTTGCTTCAACACATCGAGAGAAGAGTGGAAATTGCAACAACACTAAGTATACATCTGAGGTAAGATTACGTGAGTAAGAAATTATTGGAGAGGTCCAGCCATTGTGAGCCTTTAAAAAGATTTTTTTCGAATTTTCATTAAGAATTTTTACTGTATTAATTCTAAGCATTTTCATGTGTTTATTTTTAAGATATTGCAAAATTTATGTTAATTTTTGAGATTGTTCTGTTTACATCCCAAGTGTAATAATCCCGGGCAACGCCGGGTACCTCTTCTAGGTATCAACAATGGTATCAACACGCAATTCACAAACGCTCTGCATGGACCAACAATCAATATCTCATGACTAACAATGAAAGGAAAAGTTTGTGCAAGTGTAATTATCCCGGGCAACGCCGGGTACCTCTTCTAGTCTATCTATATATATAAAGAAGGATGTTTGTGGGTCTGTGCGTCTGTGGGTCTGTGGGTCTGTGGGTGGGTCTGTGGGTCTGTACGTTTTTTATACAAATCTACAGTTTTAGTCCGATCTTGATGAAATTTCGCATACATGACCTTCAAAGCATGAGGA
>JAHWFO010079969.1:848946-898061 GCA_023313115.1 Rhysida immarginata | reverse complement strand
AGAGAAAGCAAACCTTTAGCTCCGTGCTGTATTGAGCAAATGGGAAGCAAGTAAATAGAAGAATTGGCGACCGCTAGACTATCCAAAGTGATGAAAGGCCAAATTTTGCTTCAACACAACGAGAGAAGAGTGGAAATTGCAACAACATCAAGTGTACATCTGAAGTAAGATTACCTGAGTAAGAAATTATTGGAGCGGTCCATCCATTGTGAGCCTTTAAATTTTTTTTTTTCGAATTTTCATTAAGAATTTTTACTGTATTAATTCTAAGCATTTTCATGTGTTTATTTTTAAGATTTTGCAAAATTTATTTTAATTTTTTGAGATTGTTCTGTTTACATCCATGTGTAATTATCCCGGGATACGCCGGGTACTTCTTCTAGGCAAAGGTATGAACCTGCAATGGTATGAACACGCAATGGTATGGTTGTTCTTATCAACAATGGTATGAACACGCAATTCACAAACGCTCTGCATGAACCAACAATCAATATCTCATGACTAACAATGAAAGGAAAAGTTTTTGCAAGTGTAATTATCCCGGGCAACGCCGGGTACCTCTTCTAGTAAACTTATAATCTCGCAAAAATATTACTCTAGCCACTAGCTCCTACCAACTTGACGGACTCCTACCAATCCTTACTACTTATTTCATTCCTTCCTCCGGAAATTATCTGATTTTGACGGACTCTTAAGAACGTTCTAGCGAGTCCTAAGGAAAGTTCGATGGCACTATAGGGAACTGCTGGGGTACATTGTGAATTTTCTGCATCAACTCTTCCCAAATGGATATCTTGTTCTTTTTTTTTGGATTCCTAGACATCGAGTGTTGATTATGTATGGAAATGAATTAGCAGACAAACTAGCCAACTGGGCGAGTCCTGGCAGAAAACCGACTCAACCATCCAGTGTTGATTCTACAACCCTTGGAACCTATTGCCGAAAAAGGGCAACAGTGCTTTGGAACAAGCTTTGGGCTGAAGAGATTAAAGGCAGGCACTCTACAAAAGTATGTTTCTCAAAATTGTAAACAAAAAATTCTCCTAGGTGGCTAAATTTTTAGCAAAAATCTATATTGTTCAGACTCAGAACAGGCCACGTCCCATTAAAATACAGATTAAATAAATTAAAAATCTATTCGTCTGATCTCTGTGAATGCGGGAAACGAGAGACAGTAGAAGACATTCTCCTACAATGTCCGCTCTTCCACCAGCAGAGAGAACTACCAATAAAAGGACTTACTAAGCGTAACATCGATCTCGTTAAAATATATTCTTGCCACACGTATAAAGCTTCGACTGAAACACGATATCATTAGACTACCACCTAAGCGGTACAGGTCTACTAGAAAAAATTCTAGGCCCCTAAATATCCATTGTAAAACTCTTAAAACGAACTACCTAATCAACGTACCTATTGTGATCAGCTAGTCTTCTCACCACCTGGAGATGAAGGCTGTGTAAAGAAAAAGAAGAAATACAGTCGAACCCATATATAAAGATTATAGCGAAAAAGCAGTTATAACGAAGTTAATTGAAATCCCCAACTACTGTACAAATTTTCTACGGTTATAATGGAATCTGATATAATGAAAATACGTATACAGGGCGATTCAGAATTCATTGTACAAACTTCTAGGGATGACAGGGTGATAGGTAGTGCTAACATGAACAATGTTTTCCTATGCCATTTTTGCCGTTAAGCCCTCCTGTGGGAGATAAACACCACTAAAGGTGGGGTTGCTGCCCCCGGAGGGTGGCTGCCTGAAGATCACAAGCTTGCTACTGTCAACACCTACTAGAAAGAAAGACAAACAACTGAAATGTCATATTATATCATCTTAAGTCGACCAAATTTAGGGCTTATTATTGGTAGAAATACGATTAACAATGGTCGAAATACTGTATGATGGAATAACAATGCAAAATCAGTGAATTTGTTGATATTACAGTTACTGTTAAAGTTCACACATCATTTCCAAAGAAACAGAATATCATTTGGCAGTATTATTGAAACATCTTTTACTGCATCTCATGGAGCATTACAGCATCACAGAGCAGGTGGATATCGTTCTCATTTACGGAGAAGCAAGGTGCAATGGACTTGCAGCTGCACGGCTGTATCGAGAGCGTTTTCCACAGCACACCATCTTTGCTCGTATTGTACAACGTCTGAGGGAGACTGGAACCCTCAATGTCCCTAGACAAGATGCAGGTCACCCACGAACTGCTCGGACAGACCTACTGGGGGATCAGGTGCTTGAAGAGATTGGTGCTAATCCATTCACCAGTACACGAGCTGCGGCAGCAGGTACGAACACATCGCAGAGCATTGTCTGGCGAATACTGCATGACAATGACATGCATCCGTTTCGACGTCAAAAGGTTCAAGACCTGTTGCCAGATGACCACCCACTACGTGTTACTTTCTCGCAGGGGTTCCTGCAACAGCATGATGCCAATCATGAGTTCAGCAGGTACGTCCTCTTCACAGATGAAACTACCTTCGCAAGAGACGGTCTCTTAACACACATAATGCTCATGAGTGGTCCTTAGTAAATACGCATGCGACAACACGTCGCAGCTACCAACACCGTTTTGGAGTGAACGTTTGGGCAGGGATTCTAGGAGACTATTTGATTGGGCCATACAAATTCCCAACTGTACTGACAGGTCAACACTACCGCCAGTTTCTACTCAACACACTTCCAGATCTCCTGGAGGACGTTCCTCTAACTGTCTGCAGAAACATGTGGACATGCATGATGGTGCCCCTGCTTATTACTACCATGCCGCTTGTGATGTTTTGGACACCCAGTTTCCTAGGCGATGGATTGGACGAAGTGGACCGGTATTGTGGCCAGCCAGATCTCCCGACCTCACTCCTCTTGATTTCTTTCTGTGGGCCATATGGAGAGTATGGTTTATGAAACTCCAGTAGAGACAATTGAAGATCTCGTAACACGGATCACAGTTGCTGTAGGAGCCATAAGCGATGACCCTAATATGCTTGCAAATGTTCGGAGATCAATGCTTCCACGCTGTCGTATGTGCGTGGGACAACAGGATCGACACTTTGAACACTTGCTGTAAACCCATTTCCGATGAAATGTGCAGCACCATACTGTCCATTGTGCTATGTGGTGTGTAAGGTACAGTATGCACAAGACTGTATTGTAAATGCTTAACGTTGCCATTTCTCACTAATGACATTTGGGTGCAATAAAATTATGTGAATTACAAAATATTGGAAACCAAGGTGCTTTTGTTTGTCTAGTATTGTAGACAATTCTAATACTGTATTCCCCATTAAATTTTAATGTGCAACACGCAATTATCCTTTAGTATAAAAAAGCTTGTGATCTTCAGGCAGCCACTCTCCAGTGGCGTTTATCTCCCATAAGAGGGCTTAATAGGTCCGACTGTGGGATAGTAGTACAAAGGAAATGTTTAGTCCTTCAAAATCAGTGTCCTCGAAAGCATCGAAATCTTCAAAGCTATTTCATCAAACCCGAAAAACTTTTAATCGATTGTGTTGATGGAATTCATTCGGTTACGAGACCCCAAATTCTCCGGGTGACGTCAAGAGTACCGTCAGTGAATGTCTCGGATTGGCCTGCTTTTTACCCTCAGGAATGGCGCCGCTTCTTGTTTTGCCAATGTTATTTTATACGTTTGATATCCATTTCTTGGAATCTACGAAGCCTCGCTTCTTACATGCTTTCATAATTTCGGAATAGCATGATTTGACGTCGGAAAGGGCTGTTATGTAGCCCTCCCAATACCTATCAATTTTCGGTGGCATAACTCAATGTTTTTAGCTCGCTATTCGAATACTATTTTAATACCTGCCCTAACAATACTCCACGTGATAACTCACGTGAAATGAAGCCGCGTGCTATATTAAAATATGCCAATTGTTAGCACAGATCCTTAACAACCAGTCCGGTCTAGAATACAATCAATGACGTATATTGAAGATAGACTCCGAATCCTATTGTTAACAGCGGCAAAAAGTGAAGCAAATTGAGCCATGACAGTTCTGGGCAGGAGTGAGCCGTGGAGTAGTTAGCTGTCGGGGTGCTTTGTTTTTGAAGATTTTGGGTCCGAGGAATAATTAATTCAAAACTCCACAAACAGACACGAAAAAGGATCAGGAATCATTTTCCACAAGCATAAATCAAAAATACGTAACTAAAATGAAAATACATAACTGAAAGACGGTCGAAATGAAATTGAAATTAAAACCATGATCGAAAAATTGTTTATAAACTATAATAAAATACTTCAAAAAAAGTAAACGAAAAGATAAACTTATCACTCCGTGATTGGCGTGTGAAGGAATTATTAATCAGCTACTCTCATGTTTAGCCATGTGTTTTGCATCATCTTCACTCACTTTCGGCCATGACAGTTCTGGGCATGGAGCTTCCCAATTTGCTTCAAGTAACAACAATTGCTTCGGAGTCTATAATATACGTCATTGAATACAATGGTCCGAAAGCTCCATTGTTAAAAAGTGGTTAATAACAAAAAAGTTCGGTGGAGGCGCACGGTAGCATTGAGAGCACATTGTAGGAAATTTGCTGTGATTTACGGCCGTGCACTACGATCTAGACCATGATTCTTAAGGTGCGTTCCCATAGCTCACTTTTTGCTTTGAGCGTTTTGCGTGTGATCTTTCAAGCTCAAGCTGTCCTAAACATCAAGCTTATATGCGCTAGTTGTGTGAAGCGTGAGCATTTTCAAGCTGCTTTTAGCTTCAAACTGATATCTATGTCAGTTTGATTTTCTCGCAACTAGCAGCTTGAAAATGAGAATAGCGCATGCGCTCAGTAGTCACAGTCAAGAGAAAACAATCGTATTGCAAGGCCTCAGTCAACTTTATCAAGAAGAACAGTGCAAAGAACTCTCCATTCCATAACATATATGATTGTGTCATTTTGTATAAAATATGATGAAATTTTGAAAAATTCATGTAAAAAAATTAATTGGAAGTAATAAAACAATTCTGTATCTAAAAAAATTTATCTTGGAAATAATTAATAAAACATAACAAGAGGCCAACCTAAGTGTAATCGCCAAACGATGACCAGTTGAGAGAGTAGACTCCCATTCCGGTATGTTTGTAGCCGGTTTTTTTAATAACTTTTTGAAAAAATACAATAAGATTTTTGAAAATCGATTAAAAAATAAAAGAAGTTAATTATGTAAATAACGGCCTTCACCTCAATTTGCGCTTATCGCTGTCTTTTTTCGGTTTTCTATGCAAGTTCTGGGTTCTGTCATTCTTCGCAGGTGGAATAAATATTACTTGTTTAGGGGGGAGGATTTTTGGTCATGTACGCAACATGGAGGGTGGAGGTTGTTTATGTACAAGGGTACAGTGTGTATGTAATTCACTTAAGTAATGTAACCTATGTAACTTGACCTATGGTATGGTGTTTCCATCTGATAGAAGACAGAATAAACTAGATATAGTTGCAAAGAACCGTTGTAATCAAAAAGAAGTTATCATAATATTCATCATGACACTGTTGTATGCATAAATGTATACCATTTATGTCTTATTTTCAATTAATAAAATATACTGCTGTAAATTTATTTGCATTTAAATAAAGTAACTAACTATTCATAAAAAAACATGATCTTTGAATATAAGAAATTTGAAATATTATTCTATATTGGAAATAAAAAATGATTTTTGAAAATAAATAACTCAGTTATAAACTAATTAAATAATTAATTACAGGGATGGATGAAGGGAAGTGATAATAATAAAAATAAATATAAAAGGTATATTTTATATAATATAATGAATTAGAATCATAATAATTAATATAACAAAGAATTAATAATGGTTAGGAAGATGGTTAATGAAGATCGTAACAACCAGTGCTTGCGAGCGAAACGCTGCCCCATCTTGAATAAAAGAAGAAATGTTTTTTTCCATTCGAAAAGAATATTCTGACTGAAGAATATTACGTATAAAACCGAAAAAAAGGCAGCCAAAAACGCGAATCAGATGGAGGCCATCATATAAACTACTAAAACCACATATAAAACTTTTATATCAAAGGTGTATGCTACGAGAGTATGATATGGACCCTCTGTCTTTCTATTCCGCCATATCTCGCGTACCCACACTCTCCTTTGTGTCCTCTGACGAATGCGTTTTCCTTGTTCTAAAAGCAGCAATCTTAAGATAATACTTCTTCTTCGTAATAACAGAATAGTTTTATCATCTATAATCGCCATATTTATTCAATTAACACATGCGATTTCACGCAAGATACGATTTCTTGCGAGAACTATGGGATATTTCCAAGAAAAACTTGACTTGAAAAATCTCGCCTGTTTCGCGATTTTGCTTTAAAGCTCAAGCTTCGCCACAAAGCTCTAGCTTGGTTTTAAAGCTCAAGCATGCTATGGGAACGCACCTTTACATAAGGCGCATTCTCCATCGCGCACGAAATGAACTATCGATTGTGAGTGATGTTACGGCGATTGTTAACAATGGCTAATAATGTTAGGCCTATTGTTAAATATGGCCATTTAGTGTTAGGCCTATTGTTAAAAATTGCTAATTAATGTTATCCCTATTCTTAAATATGGCTAATTAATGACAGGCTTATTGTTAAAATGGCTAAATAACCTTAGGTCTATTGTTAAAATGGCTAATTAATGTTAGGCATATTGTTAAAATGGCTAAGTAATGTTAGGCCAATTGTTAAATATGGTTAATTAATGTTAGGCCTAATGTTAAATATAGGGTGACCAGATTTTGAAGGAGAAAATCCAGGACATAAATGCAGGACACAACTGCAATCAGGATTATTTATTTTGTCTTGCAAAAGCGATATCGCGATGTACCCTTTCATGGTGTATTTTCAAGAATTCAATGTAAACACATTGAAAATGATAACCTTTACTTAAAGTATATAAAAATAAATAAATCCATTTTATTTAAACCAAAATGTTTATTTTTAAACATTTTTATGATGATCATTACGGAATGCAGAACGTTTTGCAGGACAAATAAAAAAAAGAAGAACATTCCCGTTTATTTCAGTAGGTAAAGCAGTTTGCAGGACAAAACATAAAAAAGCAGGACGTCTGGTCACCCTAGTTAAATATGGCTAATTAATGTTAGGACGATTGTTATTAGTAGGTGATTAGACTATATTCAGCCTTTTTAACACTAGCTAATTGATGTTAGGCCTATTATTATCAACAAATAAATACTGTTATGACTGTTGTAATCGTATGCATGTTGTGTACGGCCTGTGTAGCTTTTAATGTAGAGAACGTGAGAAACTATGACAAACGTACAATAACTTCATAGTAGGATACCATACATATTATTTTGAGTTTGCAATTTTTGCGTACTGATCTGCCCACTGTGTACACGTCAAATATTCATGTTAATACTCTAATAACTGTAGTGCATCTGCATCGTTGTACGAGACAAGGAATTTGTATTGTTTTGTGTTTTAACGTGAACGTGAGCAATAAAACAGATGTGAGTGCGGATAGAATCAAAGGAATTTCACTGTTTATTTAAACCAAATGTAAGTAAAAGTGAAATACTGAAATTTAAAATTACATCTGCGTCAAGGAATGCTTACAAGATTTTTCCCGATAGTGTTTTGCAACAATGATTCTTCTCTCCTAATGTTTATGGTAACTTTGATTAAGAAAGAATGAATGGCTCTAGCAGTGGAAAGAACATAGGCGCGGTAGTATAAAACATTTAGACGTGCGAGCATTTAATTTCCCATTTCACGCATGTTTGGAGAGATTCGCGTGAACGCTGCAATCGAATACGTAAATTTACTTGCAGTTTTCACCATTGCTGTATATAAAATATTACTGTAATATTAAACAACAAAATTTTATATTGAAAAGGTATAAAAAGACCACTATAAATATATCTGCAACCGAACGTGAAATGCCACCATAGGTCTATTTATTCATCTTTCGTTAGAATAACAGCCTTAATGTAAAATTATCAAGAATAATAAATTTTATATGGAATTGCCTATAGGGCCAGATTTTTGGGATAACTATAATCATATTGAATGATACATTAGTGCTTGGGGAATATCTTGAGAGAAATAACCTTCTCTGAACAGCCCATCCATACAATGGTACACTGCTTTGTCCTACAAGCTTCCCTAGAGCTAAAAAATTCTCGTCACACGAAGGAAGGTAAACAGGTTTTAGCGGCTAGAAGAGGTTACAGTGACGTGACAAACCTATATCAGTTTGTCCGTGCTGTTAAGCCCAGGTCTTACACGGGTGATCTTAGATTTATAAGACATTTAAACTTGCATTTAATAGAATGGTACTTTATTTAATGCAAAGTCTGAATATGTCTGACATGATATCCATTTAATTTTTTTTTTTATTTTGGGTAATGATTTTTCTGACAAAACAATTAATTTATCAGTTTGTGAATAAATGATAACACAATAAGTTTACACGAATTTACATGTCGATGGGGCCTGATTTATGGGACAACTATATACATGTTGAATGATACATGAAATGATTTTCTCTGCACTATAATTTTCAGACCCTAAAAGCGTGTTAGCCAGCCCATCCAAACAATGTTACTTTGCTTTGTCCTATAAACTTTTCAGTCATTTACTAAGCTTTTTTTCGAATTTTATAACATTTGAAAATGACTAGGTTTTATATACCAAATTTACTTTATAATTTCGAGAAAATGATATAAAAATTTTTTAATGTTCAAATTATCTCTTTTTATAGATTACAAAAATAACAGCTTTATGTGTCATCACAATCATGAGTTATCAAGAGCTGTGTTCTCACTATATAGAAAATTTCATCTGCTGAACCATAAGGTAATGAAACCGATTAAAGCAAACCTAAAAAGCGAGCAACTTTGTTATGATTGTTGCACGCATTCAGGTTTGGTTTGTTAGAAATTTTGGCAGTCAACTACAAAGGTCATTTTGCGCCTTTTACACAAGTTATATCTGTACGCAGCCGGGGACAAACACAAACATCTATGGCACGGCGGGATTCGAACCTACGACCAGGCGGACTCGAGAACTAGAAAGCCTACGCCCTAGCCCTCTCGGCCACCTGGCCGGCGCACGCATTCAGCCATCTGTGAATGATTTTTTATAAGCAATACTCTAGATGGATAATTAACTTATCGTGATCACGCAAAATTTATTATACAAAAATAAAAAGAACTTTTTTATAAAAGTATGGAAAAAAGAAATAATAAAATTCTATACGAGAAAAAATAAAGCGGAAAAGATATTTTTATATATGTTGACTTTTAATGCTCAAATTAACTTTATTAGAATTATTAGTAATGTAATACATTATACTAGACCTCAATTCAAAACAAGAAAACTAAAATTTAATTCCATTTCTTATAAAATTAAAATTAAATTAAACTGAAAATAATTTATTTGAATTTTTAAATATTTATGAAATTAAATTTACTTGTATGTTGATGTCTTCGTGTGGAAATTTTGATGTTGAAAGTCACATTGATGATGGGGGCAAATGGTCCAAATCACCTAAGAATGTTTTGATGTTTTTTTTGAAGGTTTATATGTAGATTCTATGATGTTCCAGGTAAATTAAAAAAAAAAGGAATAATTATTGAACACTATTGAACATTTATGAGACTTGATATTGGCATTTTCAAAATTCAAATAAATATCCTAACGTTAATTAATATTGACATTTATTAATAACCTTACTTTAATTACTAATTACAGAGGGTTCTACAAAGAACTCCCAGATTTTAAGATTTAATACCTCGGAAACGAACATCGCTAGAAGAATGAAACAAGTAGTATGTTTATTTCGAAAGCCGTAAAAATATGATACGGAAGTTTCAAAATTAGATACAAATTTTTCACAAATTTTGCCGACAGATGGCGCTGTATGTAAATTTAGGACTTTTGCAAATTTAAATCGGGATTGAAAACTGCGCCTTGCTGCCGTAGGTCTGTGATTTAACTGATGGTACTACAGTACCAGAAAAACACCTTGCTCCATGGAGTACATGACTTCATCCACTTCCTTCAGTACGATACTTACAGCAGCGCATGTCGGCAACATTTACAACTATTTTGTAACTAATTTTGAAACTTCGTATCAAATTTTTACGGCTTACGAAATAAACATACAACTTCTTTCATGCTTCTATCGATGTCTGTTTCCCAGATATTTAATTTAGTCGGGGAGTCCTTTGTGGGACATCCTGTAAATGACATTAGATATACATTAAATAGAATACGATATTGTGGAAAATGTAAAACTCTTTTAGAATTTAACTATGATTCCCATCCTGCTCACTTTATTAAAGAATGGTTAGTACTTCCTTTAGACTATAGAAATTCGAAGCATCTTCGGATTCAACCGCCAACTATAATCTCTAATTTTCGAGAAAAGTTCTTTCCATTCAATTGTATTCAAACATGAAATGATATACCACTAAATCTTCGACAATGCATTATATTTTGTGACGTGCAGAATTGTAATCACCATAATCAACATACCCAAAGTATTTTAATGGATTATGTACTAAATGACCAAAAGGTGACCAATACCTACAAATTAATTTGTCTGGCAGGACGCATAATAATAATAATAAGAAGAAGAATATTCGAGAAAAAGACACAGAAACGATTAAAGAGTGTGGCGATTGGGGAGAGGTAGGAGCCAGTTATCATGTTAAAATTATTTCTCAAAAAAAAGTCCACACTCTTCTTCCGATAAAATACACGGTGGTTATAATTTAAGTTACACTGTTCAGACTCCTCTAGTGCCCGTTCTGCTGATCGGATTTTGATGAAACATGGAATATACGTTATAGAGACCACGGGGAAAAGATTTTTGCAAAAAAGAAAAGAAAAAAGAAAAAAAAGAAAGAACGAAAGAAAAGAAAAGAAAAGGAAAAAAAAGAAAAAATTTAAATTTTGACCACAAAGTGGCGCTTACATGCAAGAAAGGGCATTAAGCCAATTAATTTCTGTTTATAGCATTTTCTTTAAATCCAAACACATTAAACTTTCAGTGCCTCTATCTCCTAAACGGTAGGAGCAATTGAAAAAACACCAAGAATATACACTGAGTGGCCAAATTATTATGACCACCTGACAGTTTTAGGCAAACGAGCTATTGCGTCACAGCGCGGCCGCTAGAGGGCTAGATAGCTATAAAAAGGGAATGCAGATGAGGTGAACCATCAGTTGCACTGTGTTTTTTTGCGACATATGGGCAAAAAACGTGATTTAACTGAGTTTGAACGCGGGATGATCGTCGGCGCGCGCAGTGTCGGAACCAGTATCAGCAATACAGCTGAACTTGTGAGGTGTTCAAGAGCAGCAGTTATTAATGTTTACAGAGAGTGGACTACCAAGCAAAAAACTGGCTCTCAACGTCAATCGTCACAGGCTCCTCAATGCTCGAGCTGAAAGGAGATTGGCCAGAGTTGTCCAGGGCGACAGAAGAGCAACAGTGCGTCAGATAGCGGCAAATCTTAATCAAGGACAAACTGTGACCGCCTCTGAACGAACTGTTCGCCGCTCATTACACCGTTTAGGCTATGAAAGCCGACGACCAGTTCGAAAGCCTCTACTGTCAGCCTTGAACAAGAGCAGACGTCTGCAGTTCGCCAAGGAGCAAAAGGATTGGACAGTAGATGACTGGAAAAGGGTCATGTAGTCCGATGAGTCACGATTCCAAATGCATCATGCAGATGGCAGGGTTAGAATATGGAGAAAACAACACGAAAGCATGGACCCCACCTGCATCGCCACAACACTTCAAGCTGGTGGCGGCAGTATTATGGTTTGGGGGATGTTTTCTTGGCATTGTTTGGGTCCTTTGATTCCTCTGCACGGACGTGTGCGTGCCCAAAATTATTTAAGTATTGTCGCAGATCAAGTACATCCCGTTATGTTAATAGTGTACTCTGACGGGGATGGATACTTCCAGCAGGACAATGCTCCTTGTCATAAGTCTGGCATCGTCCTCAGATGATTCGAAGAACATGCCGGAGAATTTACCTTGCTTCGTTGGCCTGCACAATCGCCAGATCTCAATCCCATTGAGAATTTGTGGGATGAGATCGAACGGGCCATCAGGCAGCGGGATCCAGCACCATCAAATCTGCAGGAATTGGAAGGTGCAGTTCTTCAGATTGGTCTCAAATTCCTCCTACAACCTACCAACATCTCATAGAATCCATGCCCCGAAGAATGCAAGCAGTAATAAGAGCGAAAGGTGGCCCAACACTGTATTAAGGGGGTGGTCATAATAATTTGGCCACCCCCAAATTAAATGGTATACCTTGAACTAGATCTCAATATTTAGGCCGTACACAACATATTTTAAACTACTTTATAACCCAAGCCCTAGCATCTTCAATGCTCCTAATAGGAGTATTGTTATTTTCAGTGCCATATATATGATCATATTTAATCTTATCACATATTATTTTACTAGCAGCACTACTAATAAAATTAGGGGCCGCCCCCCATTTTTCATTCGTAGTATAGCCCTAACAATAATAATGTAATAAAGTTTATTATTCCTGAAAATATCATTAAAATAGGGGTTTCCGTTGCATATTTCAAATTTGACTTCCATATTTGAAAATAGCGTCGGTTTTTTTTATTTTTGGTAATGGAAAACACATAAAAATCCCCTCACATAAAAATACAATTGAAAGTACTCTGTCAGATTTATATTTTAGATATTGGCAACTGATACTCTGATGTAAAAGTTATGCGATTTAACACAATTAATTAAAATAAGATATCCCTGAACCTGGCATAATTTATGCGATCCAGTGGGACGGCAATTCTAATCCCTCTGGATCATCAGAATATGCTGAAGCTGTTACCTGTTTTGGTGGAATGGCCATATCGTCTGCAAACCGGATGCACTGGGTTCTTCCTCATCCCATGTTAATCTCAGAATCTTCGCTCCAAGCATTGTTGATATTTTCTGCTATGCAGATGTTAATAAGTTTTGATTAATTACAACATCCTTACCTCACTTCTCTTCCTATGTTGATGTCCTGTGTTTTCAGATGATGAGCTTTCAGCTTTACGGTTTGCTCCATGTATAGATTTTGAATCAGTCCTCTATCCGTCCCGTCAATGCCTTTTCTATTCAAAACAGCCATAAGAGTATTATAATGTACCCTGTCGAATGTCTTTTCTACGCAAAGCAAGTTCTCTTCTTTTTTCTAGATACCGTTTCCCCAATGATTCTTAAGAGTCCAATGGCGTCTCTAGTTCCCATGCTTCTTCTGAAACCGTTTGAGTAGCTGTAATGTGCACAACACGCTTCGAGTACAACCTGCATGGGAAATTAAACTAATGGTCCTGAATCTTCGCATCTCTTCGCACTTGCTTTCTTCTCCATCGGTATCATAATTGTCTTCAGGAAATCCTTCGGCCATTGTCCAGTTTCGTAGATTTCATTACATAATCTAATCATTTCTTTTACTTCAGTGTCGCCTATAATCCTAAAAAAACCCTGCTTTAACCAAGCCGACCACTGCTAGGAATAAAATCATTTTTGAAAAGGTTTATGGTGAAACTATTGTTCACTGACGAAACAAACCAAATATGTTGTTAAAAAACGAGCCGTTAAAGTTCTTTGAGAAAATTTAGAGAGTCCATTTAAAAAACAACAACAGCATTTTGAAGATCGAAAAGAATATCATATCTTTTGTAATTCGTGATTCCCGATAGAATGACATATCGCATGGCATATACATTATTATCATTTGAAAAACGTTAATGGGGATCTAATTGTGACGTGACCGTTAGACTGATTTTAATGACATTTTCATCAGTCAAACTCAAAGAATCTCGAATACAAAGAGAAAAGGGAAGGTAAAATTCCACGACCTGGACTCGAACCAGGGCCCTTGTCTATCACTGGCAAGTAATTGAGCTATTTATTTGATGATTTAAGGGTTGAAGAATTCCCGACCTTCGAGTCGAGGGCTGCTCTGCCAACTGAATTAATTTGTGACTTCAAGGAAGTACATTTGGACACATTGTAACAGCTTGGCAGTTCATTGTCCGCAAGGTCCCTGGTTCGAGTCCAGGTCGCGGAATTTTTCCTTCCCTTATCCCTTTGTATTCACGATTTGTTTGAAATATATCTTCAGTATATTATTATCAATGAAATATAAAAGTAGAATACAAAAAACTCAAATTGTTCTCGAGAAATCATTAACATACAGAGGGATAACAAGACACCCAAAAATGAAATTAATAGATATTTTTATTAGAAGATAAGTTATTGAAGTTTCTTGAGAGAGAGCTCGTTAAAAGTTATGGAATACCACATTTTAGAAATGAGTGCTATATTCTTTTGTTTCTCATCATCCCCGACAGAATGACATGTGAATCAGTTGTTTGAGAAACAACATATGTCCAGAAGGCGACTTCAGTTTGTTTGACAGTGTACGGACATGTGTTGATTCTAAAAAAAAAAAAACGTGTTTTAACGATTTTTAAAAGCTAATTATGTTTTTGTTGATCCACAATTACTTTTCTCCAACAAACGCATTTCCACTATACTCTAGTGAAAACTCAATTTTGCTGAAAAATGGACATCTGTTGTTTCTCAAACAACTGATTCATGTCGCATGCCATGCAGAGTGGAGTCAAGTTCTATTCTAACGGTCAAATAACTTTCATTCGGATTTCAAAGATATTTTAATCAGTTAAGCTCGGGAAGAGTCTCTATCGGATACCGAAAGCAGAATTTGATAAACGTGAAAAACTGCTCACGATAAATCATAGGACAGACAGACAGACCAGCTAACAAGCCAAAAGCATATATTAATATAATAACATAACATGGAAATGTAAAATGAAAAAACACGTAAAAGAGGGAAAAACCTCATCCCGCAAAGCGAAATTAGGTATGAAATACCAGATACGTAATTCGAAGGGATTTTTGAATATGTATCCGCAATTTCATATCTCATTTTACTCTGTGGGTTGACTTAATTCTTCATTTACAATTATTAGTCATTACAGAAAATTCTTTTCGTGCAGGAATAAAAAATAGCAATCTTCCAATTTACGATATGGTAGAAAAACTGAAAAAAATTGAAACCATATAATTTGGTTTATTAAAAAATTTTTAATTCCGCAATTATATTTTTTATAATTATATAGCACAAAGAATGCACAGGTAAGTTATGAAATATAAACTGAAGTCGAAGTCACATATTCATTCTACTTCGAGTAACTCTTATCAGATAGCTACAACAGCAAGAATACAAGAAAACATGTGTAAGTAAAGTATTTATGAAAATCGAAATTTTATTCTCGGTGTTCTAATTCACTGTGTTCTATATTTTCATTCAAACAAATAACTATATTTCTTATAACTTTTAATTTTGCAACCAGTCAAAATCATCACAAACGTTGTTCTGGCATTATTTTTCATCGGCATTGACAGCTGCTTTGCTGAAGTAAGTACAGTCTGACTAAGAAACGTTTTCCTTATAGACTGAAGCATTATTCACAAGTCTATTTAAAACATATAGAAACTTAATTCAGGGGAGGGGGGGGGGGGTAAAGTCAGTTACTTAATGTGGTGCACTTCCTATCCTTGTTCAAAGTAGGCTCGTTCTGCCTCTGCAAATAGCCCAAGAGCTCTTTCGTTGCTGGAAGCAAATCTTTCGGAATGTCTTCTTGCCGCTATGGCTTCATGTCCTCTCGGATGTCCTCTCGGGTGTCAAAGAGTGTAACTTTCAGGGGCATTATTACTCTGGGGGATAGCCAGGAATCTCACCGAATCATATCTGGAGAACAGGGAACCTCCGAACGAGCGTTATGTCATTCTTTCAGGAAACTGGGAACGAGTGCGACAAAAGAGCTGGAGCGTTATCATGATATAGATGCCAGTTTTATGAGATCCGCATAATCAGTCACTTGGAACGAAGGCATCATGAAGGCTACAGAAAACGTTCCGATAGTATTCTTTAGCAATTGTTACCCCTTATAGAGCAAAATAATGCCATAATAAAAAAATATAAAAATAAAACAGTTATTGTCTACTTGAATTCGCTTCGCGCCTCTCGTACTTTTTATCCTGGCAAGGATGGATGCTTCTATTATGAAAACGGCCCATTGGTTTTCACGTCGTTGGCCGAAGTTTACTCGCCAGTGAACTTAAAACCCCTGTTAATAGTCTCTAGAATGCCATATGCAAATCACGGCGCAATTGTTTCCGTTTTGTGAAAAAAGTTCAGCACGAGCTTTGCTGCTACCCTTTGCATACACAAATTTTCCTTAAAACTACATGCACAGAAAACTTGCTGCCAATTTCCCTATTATCAAACAGCGTTTTTCCATTGCTAAAGTCTCATTTCTTGTTCAATTCTGCACTTGAGCTTCTTGATGACTTCTTGAGCGCTGGTGGTGGACTTATTTTTGGACCGGTTATACCAACGTTTATTTGCTTTGTCTCCATGACATCTTTCCAAAAGCCTTTTTGAAGTTTACGAATTGTTTCCATTTGTGTATCTCCAAATTTCCGACAAAACTATGCAATGTCGTTACTCCACACTTGCTCCATCTTGGTCTCATTGACAATACGCCGAGCACTTTCCACACGATCTCAAACATTGGTTGCCTATCAGACACGGCAAGCCCGTCAAAATTCAGGAATGAGCATAAAAGTTTCTTGTAACATTATTATAATTTTTTGCGGAAAAAAAATAAGGCCGGTGACCTTTGAGACAGAACTCGTATAAGAAATTCATATTGTAGAAATACAAATAGGTGAAACTATAAATTTTGATAATTCACTATATTGACAAATTTTGATATACGTATTCAATAATCATAGATTATAATATTATAGACTAAATCCAACTTTACACGTAAACGTGGGAAAGGTGAAATGTTAGAACTACACTCTGGAATACATGTACTGTGAAAACATTGAAAAAATATAATCGCTTGTATCTACACTTGGCAAACAATCTTTACTTTGTATGCACGATTAATATTTTTTTGTCTCTTTAGATATCTACATTAAAAATTTTAAAAATATAAATAATAATTTCAAGATAATAATTTTTTTCCTCACTGGTTTCAAATAATGATCTACCAGAATACATTCAATGACTTCTTTAATTAAACCTGAATAAATGACTTTTAAATATTTAATTAGTTTGCTCAACATTAAATTTAAAAAATGTTTGTTTCCCATTTCATATTTAGTGCGAAACGCAACAAATTACGGCCGACGACATCGATGCTATTCTGAAAGCCCACAATGTACTTAGAGCTAAAGTTGCCAATGGAGAACAAGATGGCCAACCTTCAGCAGCCAATATGAAGGAACTGGTACGATTTCAATATAAGATAACTTGTCAATTATAACAATTTCTTCCTAAAAAATATAGAATTTATATAAACCTCTTCAAGTCCTTAACGTATAAAAATATAGAAATACAGTAATTATAGTATTCGTCTTAATAAATAGAGCCAGTTTATAAAAATTAAAAAATAATTTTTAAATACCTTGATAAATGTAAATAACAAAGCTAAAAATAAGATTGATCAATTTTATTTCATATGATAAAATCAGTTTTCTTCAATTTTATTCTCTTCATTAGCCGTCCAAATTCACTTGTTATATTTCCTTACTTTAAGGGTTTATATAAGTGTGTAAGGGTTTATTTGACCTATACAGGCTGTTAAGGAATTATAGAGGCATGTTGTTGCCGTGGTAAAATTACTGACACGACTAAGAACAAAAATATTCAATGAAAATATTTCGAGAAAAGCTGCGTTTGCGTATAGAAGGCAATACCTTTGCATGTCATTACTTTGCAATAGGTGAACCATAATGCGCATACAGGCCTGGCGAAAAATGAGACGCAAATGTAAAAGGAACCTGGAAGCGCTATAGCAGAAAACTACTGTTAAGCTTTCACCATAAGTTGGATCGCAAATTTAACACACGCAGTGTATTCTTCTACCTTCATTAGAGAGATGTTGTTGGATTTGAATATAATGCTTTGAATAACTAAGCTTTTAATGTAACAGCTAATAAGGTAGCCGAGCTTTAACTTGACCTAAGTCCTGGTTCAGACACTAACGACAGTAAGCAAATGTTTCTAGCACCTTCAATTAGCGAATGCTTGTAAGACATACAAAGTTTATGGTTCGCACGGGAGTCGTTAAAATTTTCTTTCATTTTTAATCGGCTGTCGGGGCGGTTTTTTGCATGAAACCATATCATGGTGACTGCAGTCCGCGGGATCACAAAGGCACAGAAAGTGAGTCACGTCACGCTGCCGTTTAAGATGTGCAGTCACCCGCCAATTAGTGGATCTCACAGAAAGATGCGGTGAGTTACGGACTCACCTGCGAAGACTGCGTTTCATTTTACGCTTGGACTTTGAGTTAAACAACTGGATAGTCAACAACAGCATGTACTCGTCGTTGATACCGAGTACAGATGGACTTTTACTCCTAGGGATATTTGAGGCGTGTGGTTCCTGGCATACAGTTTTGTAGCAACGTCTATAGGACGCCTGTAATGCTATTAGAAGTGGACCTGGGATCTTTGAGAGGGTTCATCAATCTCTGTTTCAATGTTGCAATGCTTGCATACCACTCTTGGCGATCACTATAAGTGCCTGCTATGATTTAGATCGTTGTAGATACGCTATATGTTTACTTTTATTATTTTTTACTGCGCTTCTGGATATAGGTTTGGAGGAGCAGTTTTTTCCCACCTTTGTCGTCTTAGTAATCACCCTCCAAAGTTTTTACCCATAGTTCCTTATCTTTTTAAGCGAAATCTTTTTCATCTTTAGGGAACTCTAAAATATAATATATAATTTAGACAGCTTTCTCTTCTGTAGACAGTATTTGAAAACGAAATTTTCGGTATCGTTGTACGTAATAGTTTATGATTGCTCTTTGGCCTGTTTCGTCTTTTCTATAGTTATTAATATTAAATTCTATCTTACTTTCCGAAGATTATTTGTATTCTTTTCAAATACACAAATTATTGATTATTTTCTGAAAGAAGTAAACCTGAAAGTGCCGTGCTAACGAATAATTTTTTCATTTCTTAATGAAATACTTTTCGATGATGCGTTTCGTCATTTCTTTCGTTTATGTTGTTTATTCTTTTATCAGGTTTGGGATGATGATTTGGCTGGGACAGCTCAAGCCTGGGCAGACAGTGGCAATCGCGGCCATGACACAAACGAAAACAGATTAACAGGTAAATGATATCGGAGTTCAATGTAAGGAATCTGAAATAGTTAGTCTATTCTATACGTTAAAACGTATTATAAATATTAGAGAAAAATATAAGTGATGAGTAGTAGTTAAGATAAAGGAATAAAAATAACATCACACAAAAATATATAAACGAGGCCTTTCGGTCTTTTTTATCAAGGACCTTCATCAGGTAAAAAAAAACATTTCTGAAAGTTTCAATTGATATTCTCATCAGCAAAAGATGAGAATATCAGTTGATACTTTTAGAAATGTTTTTTTTACCTGATGAAGGTCCTTGATAAAAAAGACCGAAAGGCCTCGCTTCTATATTTTTGTGTGATGATATTTTTATTCCTTTATTGTATTTTAAATATAAGGACAAAGTACTTGCAACAGTAATATTCTGAAGTAGATTGTTCGTAGATATAATTAATTACGACTTATTTCATTTTTCCACCACAAGCGTCTAAATATTTATAAAAGCAGATAGCCATAATAGTAGGATTTTGTCTTCCTGCTTCAATTTTACTAAATACACAGAAAGGGAGAAGCGTCTGACGAGCTTATGTGATCCATAGACACTAACTAAATGTCTTTTATTTTAAGAAGACATTTAGATCAATATATCTTTTATAAATCTCCTTTATGAAAAGTAAAACACACGACATACACAAAACAAAAACACTAAGTTATTTAATATTTTCTGAGAAAATAATTATTTTAGATTGATTGATAATTAATCACAGTGAATTTGTCTTTGTCTTTTCAGATAAGTATCCTCATGTAGGACAAAATATAATTGGTGCTGTCTTCGAAACATCCAAGTCTTCGAAGCCTGACTGGGCTGAAGGGGTTCAAAGATTGTACAACGAAGTGAAAGATTTTGATCCAGAATTGGTCCCACATTATATATTTGCAAAGAAGTATGGCCACTACTCCCAGGTAAAAGTCTCGTTAATTTACAGTTATTCTTAGGGAGAAAAACAAACGGAGATCAAAAGTAGTTTGGAAAGTCTTTATAATGAAAAATTCTGTCAAAATCAAGAACACATTACAGGCCACTATTTCGTGTTACTATGAATAGTTTCTCAAACTATATTTTAAATACTTCTATAAATTTGGCTTTTAAAGTTTTTAACAATTGCGATCTCGAGATTAGAAGTACATATGCTTCGCCTCAAATGGATTAAGGAGAGGCGTTTTATGACAAAGAAAAGGCATTTCCAAAGAAAGGTTCTTCAAATTGCATTCCTACTTTTGCACTGCATATTTTTTTTTATTTCGGTCTGAATACTTTTTAAACAACAATGCTCATGCAAATATGCTGTGATTGTGTGGGACTATTGTTTCTATTCTAAATGTTATATGCGTGTCTACGTTATTAGATAGTAGAGGATAAGATAAAAGTGTAAAGTTCTGCAATGGTTATTAGAAACTAGTAATAAAGCCCGTCATACGTCGTTACCACATCAGGTGAATCTGTAAATTCGATTTTAATTATAAAAATTTCATCCTTGATAGGACTGTGATATTTGACAAGATTGCCAATAGTAAATAAGTCGCTGTCAATATGAAAATGTTTTATTACTTAGTTTACAAACCTCGTTATCCGTTAAGGGCGTGGCTGGCTGCTAACGAAACATCGGTGTCTCCAAAACTAGTGTCCGTGTTGTGGTATCGTTATCTTCACACGACGGACTGGTTGAAGGGGCCGGGTTGCTCCGAGGATTTATGGGCTCCTGCGAATCGTTGACTTCCAGGAGCCCATAAATGAATTAACTGGATGTACGACCTAAATGAATGTCTTTGTATTTAAGAGGATGTTGGGAATGGAGCAATGGGTGGGCAGCGCTCCAGATTTTCCGCAATCAGGCGCATGTCCTCAATGGTAACCCAAGCGACTCGAACCCAGATGCTCTGTGTAATCTAGCCATCTAATTCTAGGCCGACCCCTTGGTCTCTTATGTGATCACCGACTTGGAAAATAGAAAATCTTACATCATTAGTCGACCCAATTTAGGGCTTATTATTGGTAGAAATGGGATTAACAATGGTCAACTAATGATGAGGCAACAATTATGACGTATCCGTTATCAGGCCTTCTGTTTAGCTGGTGTTGGTCAGATACAGCTTGATTTTGATTTTATTCGAAAGCCCGGCGTACGACGGTTACCGCAACAGTGGAAACTGTAAGTTCGATTTTATTTTTAAAAAGTTGATCTGTGATAGAGCTGTGATAATTGACGAACTGCGATAATTGACAGTTTTTCCAATAATGAGAAAGTCGCTATCAATATGAGAGCGATGCTAACACAATATGTCTTTAGTATCTCAGTGAACGTTTCTCCTAATAATTCTCTTAGTATATACTTTCAAGTATTTTTAAAATGCTTTTCAGGTGTTCTACTGGCTAGAATCACCGCAAAGATAAAAGGGATCCTTTTAAAGTTTCTAGAAAAGTTCCTTTGTGCGTTTCCTTGAAAGGATTTCCCGCTTTCTACATCATGACGAATTTGTGATTTGCATTTCGACAAACGATTTATTATAACTTTTCTTGTCCTCCTTTACCATTTCGGTGTCGAAGTTTTAAATACCCATTGGATCCATTTGAAATTTAACCTAATAGGGGATCAGCCCACTGAAGCTTTGAATGATCTCTAAGATTCTTAGCAAAGGGACAAGAACAAATTTGCCTTCAGAGAGATTTGAGCACGCGACTCGCTGATCTAGTGAGCGATAAGGACTGCGCCTTAGAGCGCTCTTGGCCAGTGCGCCAGCTGATTATAAATTCAACTCCAGTTATCATTAAAATAGTTTTTATTAAATTTTTTAAATTAAATGTTTTATTTTTTGTCTTTTATGAGATTGTTGATTATCGTGTTTATTAAATAAAGAGTTATTACTTTATATATAAAAAAAGATGTTTATGGATAATAAGAATATTTCTTGAAAATATTTTGAATTGAAAGGTTTTTTTAAATTCCCTAAATTTAATTTTTTATTATGTAAAATTAAATCATAATATTTTGTTTCAATTTTTCAAAAAATCAACTTAAATTTTTAAAATATTGGCATTAGACTAATTTGTCAGTCGGTGCCATCTAGAGGAAGACTTTCGAGGCAGAGTTGATCAACCATTAAATTCTAATAATAATGGTTCTGCGAAATTGAAGCTATTGAAAAAACGAGTGTCACAGTTAATTACATTAGCTAGAGTAAGCAGTGAAAGTTTTACATTAAAAGAACAGGACATTGGTAGTTTATGCATGTGAATAAATAAAGTATGAATAACATACCGTTTACTAACCCTATGCATTCAATTACAAAGCAAAAAAATAATGAAATTATATTAGTTACAATGATATCTTCTTAGAGGAAGATATTAAAAGCGAACTGAGCTTTATATAAATTAAAATATTTGTTAATAAGGTCACCGCTTAAATGTACACTATTAATGGAAGGCAGCGACGTCGCAACATTTCAATAAATGCCTGTTCTACCGGAACTTCAATACTAAGCATAGTGCCTAGGTCCTCACACAAATAGGCTTCAATGCCCCAGGGCATTACGTAATGCAAGGATGGGGCCAGTCCGTTGTGGTTTCCATCCCGGGAAACGTATGGCAATTCTGGTACCTCTCTGAAGTTGACCAGACCTCTGGGCAAGATACGAGTCAGTAGAATTCCCTGTTGATAGCTCGCAACAACATAGTCAGCCTGGCTTCAATGGTCAGCATTGGCAGGTGGTCATGGGATAACACGATGCAGGGCTCGCTGTCCGACTGTAGGAAACGCACCTCTATTTCCTCATAGCTCGTTGACAGACTTGCTATAGTGGCTCTCCTCCTACTGTTGCGGAATCTTTCCTTTGGTGCCAAACACGTTGCTCTCCGCTCACGCACTATCCTTGCTGGGCTGCTCGATATGACACATATCTCCCTTGAAAGTCGGACACTGATAGTTCACTGAGGAAGAAGCTGCAACTACATTGACATTATAAATAGTTAGTTTCGTCATCAACATGGCGCACTGAACCTCGGAATTCTCGGTCGCTGTTGTTTGGAAATCTGTATGCTTTTGGAAATTAGCGTTTGCTCGTTTGTGACTGCATGCAAGCATCAAATTTAATATCTTGTCTCTAGGCTTTATATTTGAACCGCATGAGACCCTTCTCCTTGATTCTGCTTGTTTGAAATTGCCACCCGCTCTCTGCTCTCTTTCTGGTACCTCCTCTTTTTGATCAACATTAATAATTGTGATGCTATCATTCTTAAGCTTTCGCTGAATATGACGCTTCGCGCAATGGAGCTTAGCCTCTCCATCTATATCTTTATTTCCTTACTTTTATCGTCAATAGATGGCGCTGCCCTCTTCTGAATACTTCCAATAGATATTCTGCGTTTCGATGAAGCGTTATACCTGCTCACAAGGTTATGCTTTCGTGACACACTCGCCCCACCTGATCGCAGCATTGCCTCCGAATCAAAACAATCAATTCGTTTTTGGTGCCCACAATCTATCTGCCTGCAATATGGATCTGTCCGCTCTTTAGAAATTTGAAATTTCTTTTGCTTTGCAGACCCACGACGCTTTTGAAAATGTTTTGTCCTGCAAGGCTTATTAGTGGGTAAACTACACCCTTTTCTATTTGTATTTACCCGCCTATTTCGAGAGATATGCGTTTGTGCCGTCTTCTTAGAATTGCAATGAGATGTCGTGCTGTTCAGATTTGGCAAGTTAATTTGCGAAACTTGGCTATCTTTTGGAAAAAACTGCCTCTTGGTTTGCTTCGAACTCCTTTGAGAAGCACCTATGCTATAACAAGGCACCAGTGGTGTAACATTATCTAAGTTTCTATTGTTTGGGTCTGGCCTTGACCTGCAATTCCTAAGTCTTTTATACCCAGTTTTATCTTTCCATTTTAAATTTCGCTTTTATAATTCGGGACAATGTTATTTTCATTTAATATACTCTGAAATCTAGGCTTTGGTTTTTTAACCATTGCCTGGTAACCCAAATTTTTATACGTTGCTCTGGCGAATAACTGAGGCCCAACTAACTTAGCTAATGATTCATCTGCTTTTGTTTTAACCAGCGGATCTAAGATATGGCTTTCTTTTAAACCGCAATTTAAAACTAGCGGAGGTTTATCCCATATTTATTGGTTCCTCGCTAATTTGGGAATTCAGTTGGCTTATATGCCATGAAGAAGTATTTCTTAAATGTCCTGAATATTGTTTATGTATTAAATCATTTTCAGGAGACCCCTGCGATGGCACTGATTTTTGTTGCTGTAATTCTTGATGAATTGTTTTAATGTCCAAAGCTTTATTATTTTGTGAACTTGGTTTCTCTGCTATATCAAGTTCATGATTAATGTCAATATTAACGTTTGAAATTGCCGCCGCTCTCTGCTCTCTTTTCGGTCAACATTAATTATTGCGATGCTATCATTCTTAAGCTTTCGTTGAATATGACGCTTCGCGCAATGGAGCTTAGCCTCTCCATCTATATCTTTATTATCCTTACTTTTATCGTCAATAGATGGCGCTACCCTCTTCTGAATACTTCCAACAGATACTCTGCGCTTTGAAGAAGCGTTATACTTGCTCACGAACATATGCTTTCCTGACAACTAGTCATTGAATTTCAACTTGTTAGATTTTTGAATTGAACAAATGCTAATTATTCAGTAATATAAAGTTTTTCTTAATCACTACAGGGTGCGTAAGGTATTTGAGGACAGATTCACGTCAAAAAAGAAAACAGAGATATAAGTCGAGATACAGATTCTTGCAATGACTTTACGGCAATTTTCATTTAGATTAATGCAGATTTCACATTGAATAAGGCAATTTTCATTCCATTAAGGCAGTTTTATAAAACATGTAGAAAACAATTGCATTTAGAAATTTTCCATGACCTCCTGTATTTTCGGAAATTACATATCACCAGTAAAATGAAATATCACGGTTATCTCATTCAATAACTGTGGTAAAACGAAAAGGAGGTCGTGGTTGAATTAAAGGAAATTCTCGGAATCCCTTCGATTCGAACCAAAGACCGTTAAAATACCCGGTTAAAATACCCCTCGTTAGTTTATGTTATAAAATAAATGCATAGTAAAATTTTGAAATACCGGGCATCATTTTGAATCACCCTGTATATTTATTGCAGCATTGCTAAAATATAATTTCTACAGCGCTTTGTTAAAGCGCCTTGTTAGCACCTTCTTCCATCATGGTTTTTTTAACACGGGAATTTTCAAGAAATACTTGCGTAATTTTTTATTTTCCTTTTTAAAGCAAATTACATTTTCTTCGTAAATATTTGCCATAATATTAATGAAAATTGCAATTATCTAAATGAAATCTGCCTTATTCTAAATGAAAATTGCGTTAAAGTTATTGAAAACTGCCGTCTTCTAAGTGAAAACTGCCGTAAAGTCATTGCAAAAAGCTGTAATAACTTATCGAAACATATCATGAGCATACACAAGAAACCTTATAACAAGAATCCGCCTTCAGCTTCTATAACTGCTTCAATGCGAAACCTTCGACATGCGCGAATCAAATGGTCATGGTTCATATTGGTCATTACTCGAACAATGGCAGCTTTCAATTCATCTTTGGTGTTATGGTGATGTTCGTTGACCTCTCTCTCTCCAAAACGCTCCATACGTAGTAGTCCAACGGATTCAGGTCAGGGGAATTAGGAGGCCAAAGGTTAAGGGTTACGTGATCATGGAAGTTGTCGACCATCCATTCCTGTGTCATGCGAGACTTGTGTGCTGGGGCAGAGTCTTGCTGAAACACGTAAGGTCTTCCGTTGCGTATCGTGTCTATCCAAGGCTTAACAGTTGTTTCAAGGGTCTCGACGTAAACCGCAGAGTTAACTTTAAGGCCTTGGGGAAAGAAGTGTGGAGGCATCACATGTCCTTCACTGCTGACAACCCCTAAAACCATGACAGTTGCAGGAAATTTCGTGTGCATGGCTCGTGGCACTTCCGAAGGGTCTGCACATAACCATCTGTCATTTCTTCTGTTCACCTTTTGATCCTGGTCAAAATTTTTTTCATCGGAGAAAATCCACAGCAAATCAGTTTCACACGATTTTTCAGCTTGTTTAAGAGCCTTTTCGATCTGAGTAGGCGGTTTTCCCGTGTTTTATCTGACATAAACTGACCTCTTCGCATAACATATGAATGATATCTGATGTTTTCATGGACAACATTTCTGATTGTTCCTTCCGACACATGGAGATCTTTGGCAAGTGACCTCATGGATGTTCTGGGATTGTCATCTATGGCCTGCTGCACTTGCTGAATAAATTCAGGTGTTCTGATGATTTTAGAGCGTGAGGCATGCTTTTTACGCTTTGCTACTGGTGCAATATTGCCATCTTCGGTCTCCAACTCCTTCCGCACGAATGATCTTGCGACCTGTAGAAATCGTGATATCTCTAAATCGCTGTGCTCTGCCTTTATTGCCACGATTACTGCATGTCTCTTCATGATTTGTGTTACTTGATGGTCCGCCATTTTGCTTTCCGGAAACGGAAAGGACTTTACAATTTACTATAATGCAGCAGTAGCCAAACGAAAGTGTGTCCTCAAATACCTTACGCACCCTTTATATCAATCATAGGAAAAACTATGAAAGTTTTACCTCTGACATTTTAAGTGCTTTACGTGGCTCCCCAGAATTATACGAGCAACATACGAGGGAATACCAGAAAGTAACGACATTTATTATCTAACGGAGGAAATATAGTCGCTGTGTAAAAGTTAGCATAGCTAAAAATAAGGCTGGGTCATGCACAGATATTGCATAGCAAGAATTGTTCTTGCGCAAAAGCATCACGTGCTACCAGTCGTTTTACAAATGGCCACCAATATCATATCGTCTACAGTGGAAGAACAGCGAGCTGTTATAAGGTTTCTTTTTGAAAAAGGTAAAGAAACCCGCTGAAATTCATTGGGAAATGGCAGAATTTTACGGTGCCGACGGTCTGGACTATATATACCAAAGTGTGTAAATGGTGTAAAATGTTTCGGGAATGAAGAGTTAGCCTTGCCGTTAAACAGCGTTCTGGGCGGCGTGTATCAGCAGCAACACCAGCCATTATCGAGGACATTAACAACCCAATCAGAGATAACCGTCGCATTTCCTTGAAAGAAGAGAGTGAAACGTTTCACATATCCTATGGATCTTCTGGGGATCTGATACATGAGAAGCTTGAATACGGCAAAGTCTGTTCCCGTTGGATTCCAAAAAGTCTGACACAAGAGCAGACCGGCAACATAATGGCGTGCGGTCTGCAACATCTGCAGCGGTACAACCAGAAAGAAAATGCGTTTCTGAATCGCATAGTCACAGGAGACGAGTCCGGGGTCTTGCACTTCACACTTGAGCCTAAAACTGCAAGTTTTGTGTGGAAACATCCAAATTCTCCGGTTCGCAAAAAAATTCAAAGTTTCTCCTTCAGCTCTTAAGATGGATATCCTAGGTTTACAGTTTTTTAGGAATCCTACTCGCAGAGTTCCTAAAGTGCCTCATGGGTCAACCGTCAACGCCGTTACCTATTGTGAAAAACTAACTAAACTGCGGCGTGCTATTTGGGATAAGTGAACCGAAAGAGGAAACTACGTTCGACTTCTTCATGACAACGCACGCCTGCAAATGGCCAACGTCGTCCAAGCAAAACTGGACGTTATCGGTTGGGAGGTTCTGGATCATCCAGTCTACAGTCAGGACTTAGCGCCCTCGGACTACCACCTCTTTGGTCCCATGAAGTGATTTCTGGGTGGTCAGAGGTTTGTAGAGACTGGCGAGGAACTTAAATCTGCCGCCATTTCCGACGGAGTTCTCTGAGCGTGCTATTTTGAAACTGGCGCAGCGTTGGGATAAATGCCTAAATCGTCAAGGTTCCTATATGGAAAAATAGATAAAGACCTGTGGTTTCAGCTGCATTTAGCTGTTTACATGTATGTTTTGTAATTTTCTTTGAAAAAAAATTAAATGGCGTTACATTCTGGTATCTCTTCATAAATCGAGCCAATAGTCGAATTTTTCCAGTATTCGCACCAGGTTGTCCTTCAGTGCTGCTTAAAATTCAGCAGTGTTAAAGTCTTTGTAATGTTATAAGATGTATTTATTGAAGTTTACAATAACCTTTAGGAAATTAATAATACCATATATGACTTGCTGAATCAAGTCAATGCTAAACATTTTTTTCTCATTTACATTAGGTTGTGTGGGCGGACACTGAGGCTGTCGGTTGCGGCTACGTTTCCGAGGTCACGGAAGGTTACGATGGCTGGTGCTCAGCAAACATCATCTGTAATTATGGACCAGCGTAAGTTATTTATTTGATGTTTTTCGTATCGTTTAAGTCAGACGCCCAATTTTCTCTTTCATTGTGGACTTAACTTATCAGGACTATTCCCCAAAAAACAGTAAAGATTGAAGTATGTTAAACCTAAGCCTCAATATTGTGATTTCAGCACGTGGCTCCGTCTAATCTGCCACCTTGTATAATAACATATGACCCAGGCTAAGAGTGGCTAATAGAGGTAATAGACAAAAATAAAATAAGCATACTAAAAATCATTGATGTAATAATTGAAGAGGACGGCTTCTACTGGCCGAATAACGAGTTATTTTCGTGCTCATTTAAACTGTGGCTAGCGTATACATAGTATTATTTTCGTATTAGAGAGTACTCTTTCCAGCCATAGGCTTCTGCAAAGTTGATTTTTCAAAACTATTAAACGAACAATGCCAACTAAGGGAATAATGAAGAAGCTGAGAAATATACGAGGGGCGTTTATATTTTAAAATTTTTATCTACAAGGGACGTTCATATTTTACCTGACTTTTATTTTTTGTAAATTTCATTGTTGTGATGGCAACTGCCGCCTGTCATGAAAATGCAGCACCACTCATCCGGTTGCCATGACAACCGATTGTTTGTTTAAACAAAATGGCGGACAGCGATGTGTCGACCAAAGTGGAACAACGAATAATCATCAAGTTTCTCCGCAACGGAGGTGCGAATCATCTGAAGTTCATCAGAGACTTCAGGGACAGTTCACCGAGTCATGTTTATCTCGATCATCTGTCTTTACTTGGTGCCAAAAGTTTGAAGGAAGGCGAGAATCCACCGGCAACGAACCTCAAAAGCCAAGGCCAGTAACTGCCGTCAATGATGACATCATCGCACGAACAAATGAGCTGATAAGGGACAACAGGCGGATTCATGTCCGAGAATTGGCTTCAATACTGAACATCAGCTTTGGCAGTGTGGAGACAACCATCCATGATAAGCTGAAATTCAACAAGATCTGTGCCAGATGGGCCCCTAAGCACTCTCCGTTGATCACAAAAACACCTGGGTAAAAATCTATTCCATGCTGCTGCAGCGATATGACAGGGAAGGTGACAACTTCTTAAGGCGGGTTGTGACCACCGACGAGGCATGAATGCATCACCATACCCCTGAAAGCAAGCATGCGATCATGGAGTGGCGACACACTGACTCACCATGACCCAAGAAATTCAAGATGACACAGTAGGCAACGAAGGTGATGGCAATTGTATTCTGGGACATTAGGGTACCATTCATTTTCTGGAAGAACGTCGAACCATAAATGCACCCTGCTACTGTGACATTTTGAGGACGTCTCTGAAGCCGGCACTAAGGAAAAAGCGACCAGGACTCCTTACCAGTGGTGTTTGTTTTATGCAAGACAATACCAGACCACACACAGCCAAACTGACTATGAACACACTGACGGAATTCAGATGGGACATCTTACCATATCCTCCATACAGCTCGGATCTCTCACCTTTTTGGACCATTGAAAAAGTTTTTGGGAGGCCAGAGGCTCGGCTCCAGTGAGGAAGTGGCAAAGGCTGTCCTGACGTGGTTTCGATATCAGCCTGAAGATTTCTACAGAAGCGGCATCCAGATGCACCCAGAATGCTGGAAAAATGTGTAGAGAAGGAGAGTTCTTTGAGAAATAACTGGTATGTGTGTTGTTGTTGTTTTTTTGTAGTTTCCTGATTTTATAAAAAAAAATTCCAGATCAAATTTGAACACCCCTCGTACTTTGGAACAACTTCCTCGGCCAGTTTTTTAATTATGGGATATCAAGGCATTGTACGGGGCTGTGTCGGGACACGGCCGCTAGTTAAGTCATAGAATACGTCTTGTGGCCACATGGCGAATAAGAAATAAATTTATAGAACACAATTTAAGAAGTTTATATTTCGACACAAAATTTCAAACAACGAATATACTTGCAACTTATCAAAATTTTTTAATCAAATCACTGGTCTATGATAAGAGAAGTATGATACAAATGGCAACAGACTAGAATCAATATTTCGCGCACACATAAAATCCACAGTACTGCCATCCTATGTAGTAGGTGATTCGATGAGTATGTAACCTAAATTGAAATGGTTCTTTATAAAGCTAAGAGCATGTAAATTTAATGTAGCATCTACATTGAAGTCACCAACTATTATAATTGACGTATCAGTATTTACCTCCACGTTGTCACTGATTGGTCTAGTTGTTGGTGTAGAGGTAGATACAGTTGGATGTACTAAAGATGTCCCCAGTTCCCCTTTCACTCTCTCTTCTTTAAATGAGAATGAGTTTTTCCTCAACACAAAGTTCGTCGGGTGTTTCTCCCGATCGTTTTCTAACGTAAGGGGGTAGGGTGCAAATGACAACAACTGGTTGTAAACAATAACAACTGATTTATCTACGATGTATTTACAATTACGATTGATTATATCCAAAGCTATCTCCAAACTTCTAATGATTTAAATCTACACCGACTAAATGGATCTGAGAGAAATGAGAGATAAGAGCGCGTGTATGTTACCCAATCTATTCGGTTTCACATCCTTCTCCATTGAAAAATAAACGACCAGCTTCTATCTCCATTAAAGAGGGGTTTCTCCTCAGTAATGAGAAAGGAATTTACTGTTGAATATATACTAAGTACCTCTGTCCGCCCTAACAGGTTACCACTCTAACAACTCAGTAACTACCTCAATATCTACATCTGTCTACTCCGACAGGTTCTTCAACTTACTAACTGCTCAGCAACAGTTCTCCGACTGTTTACACTATCCCTTCACACTAGTCCCTAACCGTAAACCGAACAACAGTGTGTAAAGGACACTCAATCAGATGATTGGTGGAAAGAAAAGTCAACTCCTCCTTTCTAAATCATGCCACCTTCATTAACATGAAAATCAGACAATGCTTCGTATCTAACTCAAACACTGTCGCTAACATAACACCTGGTAAACCTAGAAGAACATCCTATGTAATCTAACTACTATCTCCAGTCTAAACCTTTACCTCAATTGTTTTATAAAAGTTAAAATAACTAAGATAAAATAACTATAAAACGATTTAATAAAAACTGAATTACCATTAAGTATACTAGATAAAAGTTTGAATAGACTAAGCATGGTTAGTCTATCTTCTCCAATATTAATCTCACCATTTAAGCATTATGGAAATAATAACTAATTGCTAACTAATTTAAATGACTGACTAGGATTAAAAGTTAATTAAAATATAATAATAATCTATAAAACTGCTTTAACTTATCTAAAATCTCTCTGCTGTTACATTAACAACTATCCCTGAAATAGCTGAAAAATCTTATATTTAATTATTAAATCTCAACTCGCGTTTTACTAAAATGAGGGTGGGGGGGATTCAGAATCCCGAGACCTCACAGATGAATATTTCATCATCGCACTGAATAACAACATTTCCATATCAGATATCGACACATTAGGATGAATGTAAACATTGTCTAGTAAAAAACTCACTATACCATTGTACAACACTATAACCATACAAATGTCACCGATACCAGCGTCAATATGTCCTCTGTATGTCCTAAAAAGAGAAAACACAGGACTAATTTAAGCGATACGGTAACTATCTTTATTGCCGACGCGTTTCAGTATTACACTATCATCACGGGCTAAACATCTACAGGTAGTTGAAGATAGTTACCGTATCGCTTAAATTAGCCCTGTGTTTTCTCTTTCTATGACATCTTAGTGTGGAGATCACTGCGAAACGCTGTGAACACGGTAGTGGGGAGAAATTCTAACGCTCACTATGGATTATACTTATGGATTATGGATTAACGAAAGTTGGAGTGGGCGTCTCCAGTTAAACTTCCTATTTCAACTGTTAGACATTGTTGCCAAAGTAGAATCAGAGTATAGTAATATCAAGATGGTTGACGTTTTAACAATTTTATATAATTTTCAACTATTATTATATTTAAAAAATTATGAATTCCTCAAATACTTAGGCATTCAATTATTTTTGTATAGCGGCAACTGGGGCAATGAAGCTGTTTACAAAGAAGGATCACCTGCGAGCGAATGTGCCGATGGCCAATCAGATACGTACCCTGGTCTGTGCAACCCCTAAAACACTTTCATAAAGGTGAATATTTTCTGTATGTTATTATTTTTAATTTCTTTGGTTTGCTTTTTAAATCATTTTTAAAATAAAAATTTCGTTTTTACTTTTTAGGTTGAACCAAAAAAATTGTTGTTAATGAATTATGTCTCGAAATTATTTATTAAAAATAGACGTGTGTTTCTGTACTTATCTGGAATTATAAAATAAATGTATACCATTCTTGATATCGTGTTCTCCTTCATTTTCCTAATAAAGTACTTTAAAAGGTCATATGTAATTTTAAAAATGAAGACATTAAATCAGCATATTTTTCATTATACAATGTATATAAGATGAATCTAACATACGGGACAAACTGTGAGGACTGGTTCTCCATACAAAAACAAGTAATAAAAAATGTCAATTAAACGTATGACTGGGAGTGCTTGGTTGATGAATTATTTCACTTGAAAGAAACAACGGATATTAAGAGTATCTATTGATTGTATGTAGTTCGTACCATATCACAATATGGTAACTTCACAAGTCAGAGCAAATGTTCGAAACGTCCTTCGCCTGCGATGACAATGCATGGCCACGAGGGACCACAGACTGTCGCACGACTAAATAATGTAACAGTTGAAAAGTTTCATCGGCTGCTTTGAAACTTTTATATTTTGAGCATCTGATGTAAAAATATATATGTGTTGTGTAAATACTAAATCAAATACACAGCTTTGCAATGAAATTGCTCCACCAACAAGGAGATATCCGACTTTATCCATATTTAGTGGGGGGGGGGTCGTCTACCTCCGACTAGTAAACGATTAAATGCATGCTCACAGGACATGGCCATTTGGGTTGATACAGGGTATCCGAGTGCCTGTATAGGCTCATCAGTTGACACCTGTGCGAGACGTTTCATGCAGTAGGGAGGAAGCAACTGCCTCGTGAACGTACAGTACTGTAATCCGCACAACGGTCTCAATGCTGCGACGACGACAACGACAATCGTTCACGCAATTAACGAACTTTGAACGAGGTCGGATTATTGGCCTCTCCGAGGCTGGATGGTCAACCAGACGGATTGCTATCCATGTGTCGCGGGACGCACGGACGGTAGGCCGATGTTGGAGGCAATGGCGAGAGGAAGGCACACATACCAGAAGACCAGGCTCTGGGGCCCGGAAAAGCACGTCAGCTCGTACCGATAGGCGGATACTGCGAACAGCGTTAGCGGACAGAACCATCACCCTGCGGCAACTGCGCGACAACATCACTATTCCCGGTACTGCTCCAGTGTCAATAGTGACAATAGCATGCCGGTTACACGCCGCGACCAAGGAATTAAATCAAGAGGAAGTGAAAGCCATTGTTTAGTGGCATACACTTGTTCGTCGAGCTTGACTTCACAAAGCGCAAAGCATCTTGGGATAGAAAGCGGACAATCAAGGTTTTTGCATGCTGGTAAAATATCGTCTTTTAGATAACTCTGCCTCTGATTTATTGACTACGTGCGTATCGACTTTCGTTAACGTTTCAATGAAAAACCTATTTAATATAATTAATAATAATCATCGTTTAAAATTTTGATTTCTCGTAGGAGGAACATTGAGTTTCGATTTTCGTAAATGAATTATTCATATTCTAGGGCTGTTACTGTTTAGCTCTATTATATTTTAAGTTTAATACAACTTAACGAAGACTGAACAAATTTTCAGCCCGTCAGCAGCTTACAACATACGGTTTGGCTGCCGGCTTTTCCGCAAACATTGCGTTTCCGGAAGCTAACCTCAGGTCATTGCTTTCATTTCCTCTTTATTTAATTCCTTGCCGCGACAATGTCTGCCAGGCGTCCATTGTTGTGTCTTCCTTTGACATCTGAGCACCGCGCGATACGACTGCAATGGTGTAGTGAACGAGTGGGCTGGCGAATGGAATGGCGCCCGGTGGTTCTTCAGCGACGAATCCCGCTTTGTTTGGACACCGACGACAGACGCGAACAGGTGTGGCGGAGACCACTGGAACTTACCAATGAACAATGCATCCGGTATCGCCATCGTAGACCAACATCTGGGATCATGGTCTGGGGTGCCATCGCCTACGATACCAGAACGTTTTTAGTCACCATCCAAGGCACCCTGAAACATCAGAGATTCTGCAGCCCGTATTATTGCCCTTTCTGCACATCATACCTGGCGCAGTCTTTCAGCAGATAACGCCAGACCGCACACGGCAAACACGAGCAAGGCATGTCTGCATGATGTCAACTGCCTACCATGGCCCGCGAGGTCCCCAGACCTGTCGCAAATTGAGCACGTGTGGGACACGGTGGGACGTCGTTTACGATCACCCCGCAATCTCCATGAACTGACACAGCAGGTTCACCAGACCTGGGCAGACGTACCCCAAGATGACATTCGCCACCTGTATGATCATCTACACCTGCGGCTGGAACAATGCATCGCCGCTAGAGATGGTGTCACAACCTACTGATGCCGCTTTCCGTTGGGACATCCTATATAAACGAGTGCACGTCTTGGCTCCATAACGTAATAAAATCTTGTAAACATTCCAAGGAGGAGCTTTAGCAGTGAAGCAGAAATACATTGATACATTTATTAAAAAGAAATTAACCCCCCCCCCCCCCCGAGTAGGGGAAGGCAAGTGGCATATCCTGCGGTCATCTATTTTACCCCTTTATTTGCACTTTTTGCCTCTCCCCAAGATTTTTAATCAAGAAAATTGATTTTCTCGAACGTAATATGTATAAAATGTAAAAAACCTCATATCTTCTTTCCTTTTTCATCATTTCCGAACGTATGATATATAACATGCCATATGTTGCCATAGTTCTAAGGACCAAGTGACTGCCACCCCCGCAAATCCGACCCCCCTGGAACAATTAGGCCTAAACTTCATAGTACTGTAGATCTTGACTAGAGGAATCTGGATACCGAATTTCACGCCTTTACGTACCTAAATATCACACAGATATGTTGCCCTCCTTGAATCCCACCCCAGTAATTCCGACCCCAGTGGACCAATCAAAACCTAACTAAACAGTACAGATGGGCATGCCCATAGTAAGCTACCTTCCGAATTTCAACCTTCTACCTCAAAAAATGTAGAAATTGTGAAGGGGTACACAGTTAAGACTTTATAAAACCAATAAGTAGCTCCATTCTTCAGCTACTTAATAATATAGATTATGATCATTTGAGCACTCGTGCGTTGACAAAGCGATTTCACGTGCGCGCGCCGATGTCAGTAATGCTTAAAAGATGAACAGAAAGTAACAATGTATTCTTTCTTGAAAAATCGATTGTTATATGACATGCCATTATCTTTGTATTCTTTACACGCACTGTTTCAGCATGTGAATTCGACTTGAACGGGTCCACGAAAAATTCTGAACAGTTGATACAGCCGAGCTAAGACTTTGATGGTCATATTTCTGAAAACAGAATTTGAAAAAGTTAATCCGTTTTCAAGTTATCGTGCAAACGGCGGACGGCCGGATAAACGTACAGACCAAGGGCGCATTCTTATAAGTAGCTTTTATGCTAAAGCTCCTAATAAAGCTTAATAAATATATAAATGTCTGGCCCAAAGATGACTGAAAAAAACTCACGAAAACTCAAACCAACCAATCAACAACCGGTATTAGCTGCTAGCATTGGGGAAGTTAATTGCCGGCTCTATTGTCGATTTTGCCGGCTCTATTGCATGAGTTTGGCTACAGGCCAAATTTAACAATGTACTTTACCGATCGTACAAGGTAACAAAACTGTCAGCTAATGCTAGGTATTTGTTGCTGAAAGCGTAAAACATTGTTACGTAGTTGTTTGTTTTGTTAACTAAAGTATACCTTGATCGCATGTCAGCTTTTATTCAACTGCCAGCTTAAGAGAGCTTAGCCTAGAACTCGGCTTCTAGATGGCGTATCACGATAAAATATACACCATTTTTTAAGTTACACCGAAAACATTGCGACTATGAAAACCGCGTTAATTTTCGTGCAGTATTTTTGCGTGATGAAAAAACAAGCAAACATACAGACAGACAGGCAAAAATTCTAAAAATATTTGCCTTTGGCTTCTGGTAGTGGTAGTAAAAGCTGTCGCATAAGATTTACTTAAATATTTTCTACGTACAGACACCGGCTCGGCTACAGTTTTATTATACTGTATATATAGATAAAGCATGGGGAACCATAATACATGCTTTTTTAAATCAAGGAATAAAGTTAAAACCATTTTCTTTTGAGCCATTTGAAAATTAATATATTCCGATATTTCATAAAGAGCTGTGGAGATGTTTTCACCTGGGCAAAAACCGTGCTGTGAAGGGGAAATGAAATCATGGGAATATATGAAATGACTTCAGTGAATAAAGAAAAGTTTTTCAAATATCTTGGGAAAAAAGGTAGAATAGAAATGGGTCTTTAATTGCTGTGTCACCTATTTTTAATAAGACTAAAGCAGAGAGCGCTAAAAATGTTAAACAGAGTTAGGTCGGGAGACGGTTACAAATAAACAAACCACTTTAATAAAACTTTGTCATTTAAACATACAGACTTTTGCACAAACGGTTGGAATGTAAAATAAATGACTATTAAAGTCTTACATATTGACTCTCAGTCTTTTACTTTTTTAGGGTTTTAACATCATCTAAAACCCTATTAACGACGGTACAGATGTATGTAACATGCATGTCACACGCCATTACTTTTGAAAGGATTGACCTAGAGCAGGGGTGACCAACCTTTTTTTTGTCTCGGGCCAAAATAAATTTCTGAAGGTTCTCAGGGGGCCAACCATTTGTAATTCAAATCACATTCAAATATTTTATGAAACATTATCCACGTACAATCTTACTTGTTAATAAATTTTACAGTAAATAGTTCATTTCGCGGGCCGCATAAATTCTTTTGGTGGGCCGCATTTGGCCCGCGGGCCGCAGGTTGGTCACCCCTGACCTGGAGCCTTGAAATTTGCTACACACGTAGGCCTATACAGAGGACGGAGCGAAAAATATAGCAAATCCTCTAGGGTGGACCAAACCATGCGTTTTTGTGGTTTCCCCAACTGACTTCCTTTCATGTCTATGGAGTTTTGATTGCGTTTGAACAATTTGTGACTTCAGAGTTTGACTGACGTCAGAATTTAAAGAGCTCTATTCGAAGTATAGCGAAACCTCCCGCTACTGTCCGCACGCCACGAGAAGACCGCGCTGAGTTAATTAATCTACTCGTATGGTGTCGCTGTAGTTGCAGATCAGTTTATAGTTATGAAGGGAGAAAAAGCGCTAAAATCAAGTAGCGGTAAATAAATTCTGGCCGTGTTTTCAAACAAATGAAAACGTTTTCATGAAGAGGTACATATCTGGGAAATATGAAAAAAATAAGAGAAGAAAATCGTCCTATTGTTTACATGGATGAAACATAGATCGACTGAAATTTGGCTGTTTGTCCTCCAACACTGAATAGATTCATCTGCAATTGTAGCGACACCATACGAGCACATTAAGCAACTCAGCGGTCTTCTCGTTTCGTGCCGACAGTACTGCTCGTAACATTTTGATGCCATAACTTTTGAAAGGATTGACCTAGAGGCTTGAAATTTTCTACACAGTGTAGGCCCTATACAGAGGACGGTGCGAAAAATATGGCGAATCCTCTAGGGTGGCCTGGTGTCCTTCAGGGACAACTTGTATGAATTTCATGGTTCCTTTTTTATCTTTTGAACAAAGAGGGAAATTTGTATCTGAAATTTCGTAAATTTGTAGTGCGGTTCTAAAAAAATAAAACCAATATACAAGAAAAGTGATATAAGGAACCAGAGGCCCCAAATATAATTGAAGCTATAACATTTGAACAGAAAGGCCTAGGAACCTGAAATTTTGTATATTCATAGTGTGATACTAAAAAAAAAAATGCAAATAAACAAAAAAAGTAATATAGGCCCCCAACAGAGCCCCAAACACAAGCAAAGCTACAACTTTTAAACGAAAAGGTCTAGAAACCTGAAATTTTGTTTACTTATAGAAAATTAATTAAAATGTAGCTAATATACGCTAAAAACTGGTATAAGGCTCTTGGGTCTCGACAGGGGCCCTGAGCCCCCAGTCACAAATCAAGCTATAATTTTTGAACCGGAAGTCCAGAAATCTCTTACTGGTGTGTTACTTAAAATTTTAGCTCGTATACACTAAAACGTATACAGGGACGACGTTTCACAAATTTAAGGATATGTAGAGTATGAAACTCTGAGCAAAAAAGTCTAGTCGCGTTTTTCGATCTGTGGCTCCGTTAAAAATTTATAGCGCTTTAAAGTTCGGTATCGGTAAGGAATATCGGTATCGGTATCGGCCAGGGTGATTCTAAAAGGTCGTGCCCAAATGAAAAGGCAGGTAGAGGAAGAAATTCTGAGCAAAATAAAGTCTAGTCGCGTTTTTCGATCTGAGGCTCAGTTAAAAAGTTATAGCGCTTTAAATTTTCGTGACGTCACTTCCGGAAATCTATCTTGGTACAGACGCTGAGCAATTTTTGACTTAGCGCTATAACTTTTTAACGGAGCCTCAGATCGAAAAACGCGACTAGACTTTTTTGCTCAGAGTTTCATCCTCTACATATCCTTAAATTTGTGAAACGTCGTCCATTTACACCCTGTATAGTCCTCTGGGGCCCTGGCAGGGGCCCTAAACACAAACAGAACTATAATGTTTGAACGAAAAGGCTTAGAAACCTGAAAATTTGTATACTTATAGTAGTTTACTAAAAAAATTTAGCTAATATTCAGGAAAAACTAGCATAAGGCTCTCAGGTCTCCACAGGGGCCCTGAAGCCCAAATCACAAATAAGCTTAGCATTTGATTAACAAAAAGGCCTAAGAACTTGAAGTTTCATATTTTTACAGTGCGTTACTTAAAAATTATAGACAACTAGCTGACCCGGCGAAGTTCGTACCGCCTTACAGTCAATGAATGTCGTGTTAACTTTTAGCTAAACTTAATTTAGGATTTTATTAACGTAATAAAATGAATACAAAAAATTTATTAAATTCAATAGTTTATTAGGATAATATATATAAAGAAAATAAAAATTCAATAAAAGTACAAAAATCAAGTATTTCAATGGCGTGTCAGCAAGACATTTGCTTTATTGAAGCTATGTTTTTTGCTGCATGGGTTGCACTCGGGTTGATTCTCTTCACTGAAGCACCTTGTGATATATGACATTTTTCGTTTTGTTATCAGGCGCAAAAACAAATAAAGCGGATGGTTTGCCGACACGTGAACATGTCACGTACAATTGACCATGAGAAAAACATGCATTTTCTAGATTCAGACCACAAACATCAAGGGTTGGCCTTGTGATTTGTTAATCGTCATGGTGAATGCAAGACATCGGAAATTGAATTCGTTTAAACTCAAAGGGCATATCTGTTGGAATCATCCTCACCTTTGAATTTTCCTTTGAGTATCGTCGCGTGAATCACATTGATCATCAGTTTTCTTATCATCAAACTCGTTCCATTGCATAGTTTTGGTTGGTATGGATTTCGAAGCATGATGACTACTGAGCCAACCTTCAGTTGTAAATTGTGCGGTGGTAAGCCAGGTGTAATGTATTCCTTATATTACATTAGCCTTGTTGTTGGCGCCCTCTATACTTTTGTTATGAAATCGTCTCTTGTATATATAGTCCTTGTTATCCTTTTTATACACACTTTAATAAATGGATTCTAAGCCTACTCACGTCCTAGTGTCGTCTCCCCTCTTCTTCATATGAAAATACACTACAATTTGGCGACGAGGTAAATAAAATCTTCCTTCAAAAATGACTGTTGCTATCCCTGACTTTCGGGCCATAGAGCGATTTGAAAAAGGTCACAACTTCTTGAATTTCTGCGACCGCATGGAGGCCTATTTCCGCATGGTCGAGATCAGCGATGATGGCAAACGTCGAGACTACTTAATTATGTGTTTATCCAGAGAAGTGTACGACATTCTGTTAGAACTACTTGGATCTGAAAAACCTAAAGAAAAAACCTATGAGCAACTTACCAAGATATTAGAAAATTATCTACAACCGACACCGTCAATCCTTGCTGAGCGATTCAATTTTACTCAACGTGTTCAAATAGAAGGTGAATCCGTTCAAGATTTTGCGAAGGCATTGAATCAACTTTCAAGAACTTGTAAGTTTAAAAATAACTTAGATGAAAGACTTAGAGACCAATTTTCAGTGGGAATATCCGCATTAGATATTCGAAAACGTTTGTTTTCTCTCAAAGATTATGAAAATAAGACTTTCAAAGATATTTTGGAAGAAGCTATTGCTATTGAAACTGCGTCCCGTGATGCTGGTTATGTTGGAAAAAAAATAAGGGAGAAATTAATTTAATTTCAAAAAATACTACAAACAAAGTCACTAAAACTAATTCTAACCCTAATCCTTTGTTCAAGTCGAAGAGTAGGCCTAAGCATGTCCTTAATCCTAATGCGACTAATTCCAATTTTAAAACTTCAGAATCTAATACTTCAAATCGTATAATAAATCCTTGTCACTCTTGTGGGGGAAATCATCTTCGTAAAAATTGCAAATTTAAAGATTCTACCTGTCATAGGTGTGGAAAAAAAGGTCATATTTTGAGAGCATGTAAATCTAATACAGCTAATTTTGTTTCAGCTTCTACTCAGGAAGATGTAATTGCTCTACCACCATTAGGTCATGTTAATACTATTTCTCCTTCAGTATCACCTTATTTTATTAATGTGTTGATAAATAATGTAGCTCTCACATTTGAAATTGACAGTGGCTCACCTATAACTTTAATTCCTGAATCAGAGTTCATTTCTAGATTTCCTAGTTTAAGTTGTGTTCCATAGTTACTCTCATTGTCTACTTATACTGCATCACCGATAGAAGTTTTAGGGAAAATTAAGGTAGATATAGTTATTGCTAATTGCCTCTTTAAGGATTTTATTGTTCATGTAGTGCGCAATGGTCCAAGTTTGTTGGTTGGTCGTGACTTACTTGATCTTATAACCTTACCTGTAGCACTTAAATTTGTGTTTAGAAAAGATTCTTTAACATGTAGTTCTCTTGCTACCAATAATATTACTCTTGAGTCTATTATTGAGAAACATTCTTGTGTTTTCAGTAAGGAAATTTGATGCTTCAAAGATACAAAATTTCACCTGACCTTAAAGCCTGATGCTACTCCTATTAAGATGAAATGTCCTTTTGCTATTAGAGAGAAATTTAAAAAAGAGCTTGATCGCTTAGAAGCTAACAATATTATTCGTTTAGCCAAACCAGGTGAAGATGCACCTTCTTTTGTGGCAGCTGCTATACCTGTTGTAAAACAGAATGGATCTGTTCGTATTGCTGCCCTTTATAATAAGACAGTTAATAAATTTATTGAATGTGATTCTCATCCTATTCCTAGGTTTGAAGAAGTTACTGCAAAACTGAATGGTGGAATTGAATTCTCTACTCTAGATATTGCTAATGCTTACAATCAGCTGGAATTAGATGAAGAGAGTTCCAAACTTCTCACTATTATAACTCCATTTGGGCTCTATTTTGTTAATCGTTTTCTTTATGGTATTAACTCAACTCCAGCTATATTTCAAAGAGTAATGGATCAAACTTTTGCTCAAATTGAAGGAGTTCAACCATTTTTTGATGATATTGCAATTTCAGGAAAGAGTCGTATAGACCATTTAATTCGCTTGGATAAAATACTTTCAATTCTTGAAGAAAAAGGCTTGCGTTTAAACCTTGAAAAATGCTCATTTTTAAAGCCTTCAATTGACTTCTTGGGAAATCGTATTTCTAAGGATGGAATTTCTCCGTTGCAAGATAGAATTGAACCTATCTTAAATATTCCAAAACCAACAGATCTTCATGCTCTTAAGAGTTTTTTGGGTATGTTTAGTTATTATTCTAAATTTTTACCCAATCTTCAAGAAACATTAGAACCTCTTTATGATTTACTGCGTAAGAATACTACTCAACTTTGGTCATCATATCATGACAAAGCTTTTGAGTTAGCTAAAGTTCAACTGTCTTCACCTCAATTACTTTCATTTTATGATTCATCTAAACCTCTTATTTTAACTTGTGATGCTTCTAGTTATGGCATTGGTGCAGTTTTGTCTCATCCTGATAGTAAGGGTATTAATAAACCAATATATTTTGCTAGTTCACTTTTGAACAAGGCTCAACGTAATTATTCACAGTTAGATAAAGAAGCCCTAGCAATTATTTTTGGTGTAAAAAAGTTCCATCAATTTCTTTTTGGACGAAAATTTCAAATTCAGACAGATCACAAACCACTTATTCCTTTACTGGGTGGATCTTGTAATATTGATGATAATACATCTTCTCATCTATTTCGATGGAAATTAAAATTGTCTCCTTATGATTTTGAGTTAGTTTATATTCCAGGAGAGACGAACTTTGTAGCAGATTCCTTATCTCGTAATGTTGATAAGACTTCAGTTTCTGGTTTGGATGATGTTGATGATAACACAGTTTTTCATTTACAAGTTAACTCTTTGGCTTTATCGCGAGATTCCCTTATCTCCATTTGTAAAACTGATCCCTTGTACATTTCAATATGTAATGCTATCTCTACTAACTGGGAAGGTATTTCAATTACAAAAGAATTAAAACCTTATTTTCATGTGCGGAAGAGATTGTCTGTGGTAAATGATGTAATATTTTAATATGATAGAGTGATTGTTCCTGAACCTCTTAGAAAAGCAGTTTTAATTGATATTCATGCTGGTCATAGAGGTATTGTTCGTATGAAGTCTTTTGCTCGTACTGTTGTTTGGTGGCCGGGTTTAGATAAGCAGCTAGAACAATTGGTTATTAGTTGTTCTGAGTGTCAGTTAAATGCCCGCAGTCCCTCAAAAGATTCTTCATTTTCTTGGCCTATACCTTCAGAAAAATGGGGTCGTGTCCATATTGATTTTGCCGGACCATTTTTAGGCAAGAACTTTCTCATTGCTATTGATGCTAAAACTAAGTATCCTTTAGTTTCAGTTATGACTTCTATAACTTCTGCTGAAACTATCAGAGTCCTTAATTCTTGGTTTTCTACTTTTGGCTTACCATTGCATATTCATTCTGATAATGGCCCTCAACTAACTTCTCATGAATTCTCATCATTCTTAGCTTCTAATTGCATTCGTCATTCACGTTCTCCTCCCTATCACCCTGCTACTAATGGTGCTGCAGAAAATTTTATTTCAACATTTAAAGCATCAATAAGAAAAGCTGTTGGATCTGGAAAAGATTTAGAGACTGCAATTAATATATTTTTGTTCTCTTATCGATCAACTCCACATCCTGCAACTGGGATTACCCCTTTTGATGCATTTGTTTGGTAGAGAAATGAGAACTCGTCTCCACCTTTTGTACCCAAAATTTGATAAAATTACTTCGGATCATGAACCTAAACGTAAATTCTGTGTAGATAATTTAGTCTATGCTTTAGATGCGTTCAAAAAAAATTCTTGGGTTCCTGGAAAAGTTATCAAGATACTTTCGCCTGTTTCTTATCTTGTAGAACTTGACAGAGGCGTAATTTGGAAACGTCACATCAACCAATTGCGTTCACGTCAAATATCTATTGTGCCACGTTCTTCAAATACATCAGATGACATATGGATGCTACCATCAGTGGAAGAAAGAATAGATTCTTTACCTAGTGTACCTGCAGAGTTTAATAACCAACATTCTACACTTTCACAAACTCCTAATAAGACTTATACTCCAGAGTCATGTTCAGAATCTACTGCTGTTTTACCTTCAAATCTTACTGCTTCACGCCCGAGGCGAGAGCGTCGTCTTCCAAAGAACTTAAATGACTTTGTTATTTAGTTGATTTGCATTTAATACTTTTCAGTTAATCCCTTCTTTTAGGGGCAAGTGATGTAATGTATTCCTTATATTACATTAGCCTTGTTTTTGGCGCCCTCTATACTTTTGTTATGAAATCGTCTCTTGTATATATAGTCCTTGTTATCCTTTTTATACACACTTTAATAAATGGATTCTAAGCCTACTCACGTCCTAGTGTCGTCTCCCCTCTTCTTCATATGAAAATACACTACACCAGGCACATCCAAGGAGTTTAAAAATTCAGTTGATGAATAGATTTGAATGAATGCAGAGTACCAATGATTTGGTTCTGAATTATGAAGTTTTAAGTCATCCACATCTTTGTTCTTAGCCGCCAAAATTGCTCGCTCGCTCAACCATTTGTTATTTGTGTGGTTAGCAATGATGTTCGGGAATACTTTGTTAATGAGCTCGTCTTTCGATGAGACGAAATTGCAAAAATTCGGAGGAAATGAAATCAATCCGCTCGATTCGTCGACAGGAACACGGCCATTACCGATAGTCAGCAATTGCTTGGAGAAATCTTCAGCAGATGGATCGTTCAGCAATGCAACTCTCATGTTTGCTGCCAGCTGAAATTTCTTCACATAGCGTCACAGATTTGATAATTTTAATGGTCCCTGATTTGTTGGATTCATCTCCGTCCCGAATAGCAGAATAACTATTAAAATATCAGAAAAATTCACGGAAAAAAATATGCAGAAAATTAATTTTATTTTAAATAAATTAGGTTTGAAACTCCGCCATCTTCCGCAATTGACAGCTCACGTCACATCAATAATTACAAATAAGCTATGAGCGTGCGTGACAAAGAAAAAAAAAAGAAATAAGAGAAGAAAATCGTCCTATTGTTTACATCGATGAAACGTGGATCGAATCAAATTTGGCTGTTTGACCTCCACTACTGAATAGAGTCATCTGCAACTGCAGCGACACCAACAAACACATTAAGCAACTCAGCGGTCTTCTCGTGGCGTGCGGACAGTATATACTGCAACACCAGTTAATGTTTTACGTGAATTTTTCCGATATTTTAATAGTTATTCTGCTATTTGGGGCAGAGACGAATCCAACAAATCAGAGATCATTAAAATCGGACCAGCCGTTCTTTAGTTATACATGGTGTAACTAACCCGACTTTGTTTTATGTATTTAGATATACAAGGAGACTGGTATTGGCCTCGGGGTTCCTGGCGGACTCAAATACAATTGAAGCTATAAAATTTGAACGGTAAGGCCTACGGTTCTGAAATTTTGTTTAATCATAGTGTGGTATTTAAAAATTTATCTAAACTATATTAAAAATTCTATAAGTCTCTTGGCAGGGTCCTTGCGGCCTCAATCTCAAATTAAACTATAAATTTAAAATCAGAAGTCCAGAAACCTGAAATGTTTTATATTTATAATGTGTTGCTTAAAATTTTAGCTATTACACATTAAAATTGATATAGTCCTCTGAGGCCTCGGCAGGGGTCGCGAGGCTCCAAATGCAAATCAAGCTATAACTTTTGTACGAAAAGGCCTAAGAAACTGAAATTTTTTATTTGTGCCCATCCACTTATTATAGTCACGAGCCGCTACCTCTCGTAACATTTTAATGATAAAACCCTTTTATCGTTGGATAACGATGCCTTAACTAATTTTTTTTAACATAATTGCTTTAGAATTTAAATTGAATAATCTCAAAATTTTAAATTCACAACGTAACTTTACCAAATAACTTGATCAGTGAATTCAGTTAAATTTTACTATGATTAACGTGGAAGCGTTTGAAAGGGTTTCTCCTTGTAGTCGGATCGTGTTTCATCGACTGATTCGCTTCTATCGGAAATTGCGTTGCTACTGGAATGGATATGGGAATACGCAGATTGCTGTCCAAGCTGACCGTAGGAAAACGGGCACATTACAAGGTAAGTCGACTGACTGGAGGTAATTGCAAAAGTATAAGGATACAAAGATTAGCACAATGACATACACTCCCCAAATGGATAAGCTGCGAAATGAAAAAATCTTGACCGAATAAAGTTCTGATACCGCACACCGCTACGCCGCTCACCAAGCGCAGTAAGCCGTACTGAGCCCAGCCGCGTTACCGGCGATGATATCGAATTGGGTTAAACGATGGCGTTCCTTGAATCCAGCCGGGATAAAAATGTTTTCGCAGTTTAACGGGTAAACGGGGTCGTCAATCCTGGGTTACTCCTCCTCGTCCGGGGCAATGGACAATTCTTCGGCCGTACCTCGGGCACAGGCTACACTCGGTTCAATAGCAGAGGTTTTGGTAAAATTAAAGTTCAGTTCACTCCTCCGTCGCCAACAATTAAGGGAGAGTTCGCAACAATTATATTTTTAGCATTATTAATTTGAACTTTCATTAAGTTCTTATCTTTAATATTATTCCAGCTTACTTGGCTAACATTTTCCTGGCGCTGGGAATAATTCACTTCAAGTCCAGTGGCGGACGGGCTTTCACGAGATGGGGGCTTGGAAAAACTACGCCACTGCAATCCTTATCTTTCCAGCCTTTCAAGCGACTCGAGTATTCTACCGAAGGCGAATAACGCCAACCTTTGACAATCCTGGTATTGAAGTGTCGTTGCTCCGTCGAACACTTAATTTCACGTCTTTTCGCCGTTTTTATCTTAGCAGTTCCTATGAGCGCAAAATTAAGTTCTCAAGAGAAACATCCTTATAAAAGCTTGCATTATGCCTGACGTTTAATCGCCGTTCCCCCTGCCGCCTATTTTTCTCGGGACGACGCGCAATTTCTCCATTACCACCCGCTATCGAATCTCTAACCCATCTACCATAGAGATAGATATACAGGGTGGTCATAAATTATTAAGCATATTTTGACAGTGAATATTTTATTAACCAAGAAATGTACACACTTCTTGTGAACATCATTGAAAATACAACTCAAACAGTTTGTCAGGTGTCACTATCACCACCAGGCGGCAGCACTGTTTGGCGTAGGAACACAAAACGCGAAAATGGCGACCGTGCAGCAGAAAGCAATGTGCGTTCTTTGGTTTCACGAGCAGAAATCCGTGATAGCAGTTCAACGGCAATTCCGCTTGGAATATGGACAACCTGCTCCTGGAAAGGATTCCATAAAGCGGTGGTATCAGCAGTTTAAGGACACTGGAAGCGTAGCCCACAAGAAAGGTGCTGGTAGGCCTACCGTCAGTGAGGAAGTCATTGAGAAGGTGCGAGATGCGTTCCAACGGAGCCCTACGAAGTCGACTCGGCGTGCCAGCTTGGAATTGCGAGTCCCACGATCTACGGTGATGAAAGTGATGCATAAGCGTTTGAAATTGTATGCCTACAAAGTTCAGATTGTTCAGGAACTAAAGCCCGACGATAAACCGCAACGGTTTGCATTCGCGGAGCTCATTCTGCACAAAATTGATGTGGACAACACGTTCTTGGATAAAGTGGCTTTCTCAGATGAGTCAACATTTCATGTTTCCGGGCGTGTGAACAGACACAACTGTCGCATTTGGGGATCAGAGAATCCTCGTGAAGTCCGTGAACATGTTAGAGACAGTCCAAATGTCAATGTGTGGTGCGCGTTGACTGTCAATGAAGTGATTGGACCATTCTTCTTCACAGAGCAGTCGGTGAATAGCATCACGTACCTTGACATGCTGCAATGTTATGCTATACCGCAGCTTGAACAACGACAACCAGATGTTATTTTTCAACAGGATGGTGCACCGCCACACTGGGGAACGATTGTGCGGCGATACCTGGACGAACAATTTCCTGGTCGTTGGATTGGCCGCGGGGGGCCGATTTCATGGCCTCCGCGATCTCCTGACATCACACCACTCGATTTTTTCTTGTGGGGATATGTAAAGGACCGCGTGTACTCCAGCAAAGTGCGTGATCTTGATGAATTGAAGGAAAGGATTGTGGCCGTCATTGCAACAGTGACACCTGAAATGCTGCGGAATACATGGCGTGAAATCGAATATCGAATGGATATTCTGCGACTCACTGCAGGAGCACACGTGGAAGTGCTGTAACTTCGGAATATTACGGAAAAAAACTGTTTGAGTTGTACTTTTCAATGATGTTCACAAGAAGTGTGTACATTTCTTGGTTAATAAAATATTCACTGTCAAAATGTGCTTAATAATTTATGACCACCCTGTATACCAGAGGTGGAAACTCAATGCTAAATCAAGGGACTTGGGATCAAGTGCTCGCCAGGGCGGCGCTTCGATTCCCTTGAAGAATAAGCAGACGACGTTGTTGCTTAATACGGCATTTCCAACGTTCAGTGTCCTTAAACACAGCGCGCATTTCGTATTAAATTTTAATTTTCACACTATTCTTCTTTTACTTCTGGAGAGTGCTCTTTCAATAATATTATTATTATTATTATTATTATTATTATTATTATTATTATTATTATTAATAATAATAATAATAAATT